>JANUWF010003037.1:0-35675 GCA_026120185.1 Voacanga thouarsii
TTTGTTCATGTTATAGTTCAACTTGAACCGAGTGAAGGAGCTCCGTAGAGATTCGTGAACCAAGTCCACTCGGCTCTCAAGGTCAATGATAGCCCCTAAGATTTCTGTCTCCTCGAAAGCAACAATCATCTTGAGCATATACTCTCAGACTGATGCTCCCTCAGCCATTTCCATCAATTTCCTGGGCTTATATAAATAACCCAATAAATAATTAATGAGTACAAATGAACCAAAATAATTAATCTTTAATTATTTATTTCTTGGGCCTATATAAATAACCCAATAAATAATTAAACATTAATTATTTCCCCTGGTTTAAGCCTGTGTTAATTTCCTAATTATTCATACCGGACCTAGGCCCTGAATAATTTATTAACCAATTAAACTAGATAATTAATTTCTCTCAACTCCTATTTTATTTTATTTATTTATTTTATTCCAGTCTAATAATAAATTAGACATCCTGAATAAAATCAAATAAAATAAAATCTTCTTGAACTGAGACCAATTCCTCAACCCAAAATTAGTTAGGACTTACGGGCTATTTCGAGGACCAAAAAGACACATCATCTTGGCTGCTAAAATGATCAAAATACCACTGCTATATAAATAGTTGTATTTTAAATATTTTCTAATATCACCATAAGGAAATATTGACCCTAAGGACAATGTCGCATTAGCAAAGTCTCCGACTTACAGTGAAATGACTAAAATACTCCTCTACACATCGCCGTACATTTAGAGAGGAAGAAGTGTACTAACACCCCTCTAAATGACATCTACCATCCTTAGGCTTTTAGTCTAACGATCCACGACTTCCTGGAGTGTTTCCGCTTTTCAAGGAGCTACCCTAAAGCAAACATCCAAGTCATGTTTCCCGTGGCCCCGGACATTTTAGACCATTCTGACAACCACAAGGGGCGATATAGTACGTAAACTATCTTGTACAAGTCCTGTCTTAACTAACTAGTTATATATACCCAATACACAAGTATATCGGTTCTACTATAGAACCTCAACTATAGCATATCAAAGCACATGCTTCCAACCTTCGTCGACCACCAACTTATACTCAAGTCATAGAGTACTAGTCCACGTCGTAGCGGTAGTAGTCTAGGTTTCTATCATATAGTACTTTTAGAAACCACTACTACAGGTCCTGTCCTACGTATTCGAAATACGCTTATGTCATGAAGTGAGTGGACTACTCACTAGCTAAAGGTAAGCCATTCCCCATTTGGAATTCATAACATAATAACCTAAATATGATGAGATTCTCAGTCTCATCAATAGATTAAGAACAAATATTTATGTGTTAAATAACCCGTGATCCATACCTTACTGTGAAAGACCACCATTCACATGGACCACTTATTTAAACACAATGGGTCTGTTCCAAATGAAAATTGTGCACAAACAAAAAGTAAATTCACAAATAATTTCTGAAAATAAATTCTTTATTACAATATTCGATTTTACATCAGAAACCTAGTCTAAGAGGGCATACAATTCAACAATCTCCCACTTGCACTCTAAGACTAGGTAAGTCCATAGGTGCCTACCCCTATGGTGTTTAAGTGTCTCTTGAAGACTCTCTCAGCCAAAGGCTTGGTGAATGGATCTGCTAGATTGTTTTCTGAGGCAATATGTTCCACCACGACTT
Source organism: Voacanga thouarsii (assembly GCA_026120185.1). Lineage (NCBI taxonomy): Eukaryota > Viridiplantae > Streptophyta > Magnoliopsida > Gentianales > Apocynaceae > Voacanga > Voacanga thouarsii. The sequence goes on from JANUWF010003037.1 coordinate 1,664, forward strand.
CCCGTCTCTGGATGAAATCTCGGATCAGGTGGTACTTCCTTTCGACCTGTTTCCCCTTCTTATAGTTCCGAGGCTCCTTAGATTGCGATACTGCTCCAGTGTTGTCGCAATATATCACAATCGACCTGTCCATATGTGGTACGACTCCAAGTTCTGAAAGGAACTTCCGGAGCCAAACTGCTTCCTTGGACGCCTTCGTAGCTGCCATATACTCAGCTTCCATCCATGGTTGAGTCAGCAATATATGACTGCTTAATACTCCTCCATGAAATTGCTCCTCCAGACAAGGTGGAGACATATCCACTAGTGGATTTCCTCTCATCTTTATCCGCTTGGAAGTCTGAGTTTATGTATCATATAGGAACCAAATTATCAGCTCTGTAAACCAGCATATAATCTCTCGTTCCCTTGAGGTACTTAAGAATATGCTTTACAGCTTGTCAATGAACCTCTCCTGGGTTTGACTGATATCTGCTAACTAAGCCCACGGCAAAGCAGATATCTGGCCTAGTACACAGCGTGGCGTACATGAGACTTCCTACAGCCGAAGCGTAGGGAATCTTACTCATTCTGTCATTTTCTTTTGGAGACTTAGGACAGTCCTTCGTCTAAGAGGGCATACAATACATGATGGTCTCGTAAATTTCTCTATATCTTCAAGCTGCCTTGCAACATTACCTGAGCATATTGAGAATCAGGTTAAATCCAACGAACAAGACAATACAAAGAGCAAAGGAAATGTCACAGATGCAAAATGATAGATCTTTAAGGCTGATCAACTTTAACAAATGAAACCTGAAACCATGATGGGTGATTGCTTCCTTAACATCGTGCTGAATGGTTATCTCCAAGATTTCATGCTTTTGCCACTTCCTGGATGTGTTGTGAATGGCTTTTACCCGGTGGAATAAATATTAGATCTTCCCAGCCTGAATTCTTCTGACTTGTCTAGTTTCCATGGAAGAATAAATCAAAATGTCCAATCAATTGTTATGAAATAAAAGGAGAAATCATGCACTTAATCTGCACAAGAGTAGAAAAAAAATATTTAGGCCAAGAACAGCATTGCTTTTAGAAATTCCAATCCTCTGAGCTACTAACCTCCATTTTCTTCAAAACATCTTCCAAACTGCCCACCTGTCAAATATGATACAGAGGGCATAACATGGTTGAAAGAAGATAAATTCCAAGTTATGTAGCATAACATGGTCAAAAGAAGATAAATTCCAAGTTATGTCATGCACCTAGAACAATTGGTTTTCTAAGTCCTTTGCAATGTGGTTTTGCATTTTACATCATTTAAATCAATAAGTGTAAAATCATACAACAAAAGCTAACAATTTATTACACATTCTCCTTCCAATTTACATTTTGCCACATGGCTAGCCCACACTTTGGATTAGGATAAAAAAGCACAATGCAAAACCAACTGAAATCTAAATCCTTGTACAAAACTCAACAGAAAATGAGGAGAAAGAAAACATGAGTTCCTAAATGGATGGATCCCTGATTAATAGATGATATTTAACGAAGCCTGCAACTATCTCCTAGTATGTTTTTGTACCTTTGATGGATGCGTATAGAAGTGCTCGAAGCTATAGAGGATAACTATGGGAATGAAAAGTGATTGATATTGGTACCATAATATGCTGAGAAACACCAGGTCCTCTTGAAGCTCTTGGCACCATTAACAATTCTTTTTCTATATCTTCCTGTTGCATCAATCATCAAACGCAAACACGTAACCCACATATTCATACTTCAAGTTCTATAATGGCAACAAGTGTAGAATTTCCATACACACCTTCCGAAAGTATATGGGAGAATACCGTTTGTTTTTCCTCTTTGCCACTAGAAGGTCCGACTGCAGACAAAAGAATATGCTCAAATATAAAATGAAAGAATCATGTGATAAAGTGCAATGACTAGAAAATTGCAAAACCAAATGAACATTGAGAACACTAGAATTAACACCCCAAATGCGAATCTCTAAGAACTTGTGAACACCCACATCTATTTAGTCAATAAACACGGGGTTTTTTCCCCTCATTCCTTGTCAGCCTCATTTCTTTTCTCTCTTTTATTTCTTCATGTAGTAGTTATTAGCTTTTATGGGTGGTGGTACGCATAGGGTTTTTTCCCTCATTCCTTGCTCCTTTAGGGCACTTTCATTCTTAGCATTCTCTGATGATCAGTCACTCTTGATCTCCGGTTTGGCAGATGTTCCGTTCAAGTGTGGTCACTTCCTGTGTATTCAACTATCATTCTGCTTTTGATTTATCCTATTACATATTATTTCTAATGGTTACTGATGGGACAAAAATGATAATAGGTATTTGATGATCTGCAAGAAGCGGCTCCCAAATGTCCCTATGAGAATAGTCTCTCTGAGCATACAGTGTATATACAGATTCAGAAAAGTATTTGGAGTTTGGAGATATTGCTCAGAGCTGGGAAAGAACAAGTTACAAGCATCTTGCAATTAAAATACAAATTCATTCAGCCATGGAGAATCAAACCACTGAATTTAAATTTATAAGCAAAGAAATTTTGATTGCTTTTCAAATCGATCACTTTAAGCTGAAGATAATGAATGAAAGACCTAATCAGTAAACCCACAGCAGATATGGTGTATTCATTTTCCCTTGCAACAAAAAATAAATTCAAATTACTTACATAGAAGGTGATTTAATGCAACTCTGTAGGTTGGGTAAGTATAACTTGAATTTGGGACATTGGCACTATTGAAAAGAAGACAGCCCCCTACACACTTCAAAATGATTTGAGAACCTTTTTCTCCTTCCCTTTCTCAATTTGTTAAGGGAAAGAGATAGTTAGAAATTGGTTTCTTTCCTGCATATCTGCAAACCTTCAATATTTCTTCAACTAAATCTAATTAAACGAAGTCCACTTGATTAGCATGCAAAGTTGCAATGGAGAAACCAAAAGTGTATCAAGGTTATATAATCAGAAATAACCATGTAAAATATGCTAAGAAATAGCTTCTAAGGAGAATTGCACACCTGAAAAACAGGTACTCCATCAAATCCACTCTTGACATCTGAAGCTTTAAGCTAGCAAAAAGAAAAGTTTGAGCAAATTGTATTAAGTTTGTGATGCATAGTGACACTGCATAGTTTGTTTTTGCGTGTGTGTGAAAGAGAGACAGAGTGCCAGGGTATTATAATGGACTATAAAATCACCTAGCAGCATGAGAGCTACTTTAAATGACAGCAATAAGACAACAGCAAACCAAAGAGTGATATCATCTATTTCTGAGTAACTGACAACTAGCACCATCAAACCTCAAACCAGGTAATAGAATAAGCACCCACCTCTAATGCATTTTTAATTTGGACAGGATCAGGCAAAAACCTAAATGCAATGCCTTCGACTTTCAACATGTAAACCTGCGGAAAGAAGCAAAACAGAATAGAAGCATTAATTTCAGCCAGCCACAACATTTAGAGAGAATCTACAAATAAAAGAGCCAATTAAAATCATGTGAACAAAGTATTCTAACAAAGAGGCCTCAATTCAGCATAGCAAATTCATTTATGTAAATAAAATTGACCTCCCTGCTAATTAGCCAAGAAAGATGCTGACCTCCTTTCCAGTCTAATAGTTTGTTGCACACACCTCCATGACTAGTAAGCTATGCAAACTGGTTTTAAAATTAATCATGCTACAGAAAGATTTAAGTTGATGGGATTGTCAAGTTATTTGGTTTGCTACTTCTTATGTTTGCCTTAAAAAGGAACAAAATTTTACTAACCACCATCTCACAAGTGACAGGCTCAGCCCTTGTAGGATGGATGCATCCTAGCATTAAGAGAGATTATCTCATCATTTATGTATTCTCTTGGCTCATTTAAATCTAGTAAACACTCAATCTTTGGGCACATTTGTGACTTGCATGTGTAAAAATAATTAAATATCCAAATAAAACAAGAATGCTCTCTTCATTGCTCTAACAAGCACAGCTTTCTATTGCTATACACGGCAAACCTCAGGTATAACTTTGCAGTGCTTTTCATTTAAAAAAGAGGGGCAAAAAGATCTCGGAAAAAGTTCTAAAATTGCAAGATTCATTAATAAGACTGAATGGAAATAATTAGCAAGGTCGACATCTTCTTAGTAGTAAACAGATAATAAATAAAGGAATTTTGTAATGGGTCCAGAATTGAAGCTGAGACTTGGTAGGATAAAGAACTTCCCATGTTTTTCTACTCCATTTTCAACAACAAAACTAGAATGGGAGGTCCCTTGAATTAGGACAAACTAAAGTCAGTTTAAAATCCTTCTGATTTTTTTTTATATTAAATTAAGTTCTCATTCCATTCAAAAACAGAAAATGATGCAACATCAATCCAAAAGATTCAACATTTCTACGCAAGATATGTGATGCAAATGTATTTTGTTGCCCAACAATTAAATAATAAGGTATGACAAGTCTGGACCAGCCACCCCTTCTATTCCAGAGATTATTCAAATTTTAGTCAGTCAAAATCAACAAAAAGCATTGCACACTAGTCAAATAACACCGAATACTTGGATTTATTAGTAAGAACAATCTCACATGCATTTTTGTGAACCATTGGCAGCCAATATTAGAAGATAAAAAGTTGAGCACTTTAGAGCAAAATTGAATAGCAAAGAGAAAGATACTGAAGAATCTCGCCTGTTCAAGTGTAATGGGAACAACCTTCGCCCCACCTCTCAACTCTCCCTTCCTCGACCTTACCTGAAAAATTTTACAGAATCAATTAAAATTTTTATTTTTGACATTACCCTCTGCTACATACCTAATACGTACATAAATTAAATACGTACCAACACCGTACACTACTACAGATAACTATGTCCTAACTGAGAAACACAAATGATTTACCTGGGCAAGGAATGCTTCAGCATCTTCATGGCGAAAGCAAAGCAAGCCAATGGATTTGGCGCCATTAGGATCAGAGATGAGCACGAACTCATTATTCGAATTGCTGACAGTGTAGACTGAAGTGCCGGCGAGCGTTTTGGCGACCTGGTCAGAGCCTAGAGTCGCAGCAGCAGAATTGGAACTTTGCTTCCCGTGGCGAGGAGCCAACTGCGACTGAGACAATGAAGCAAAAGGTAAAACCAGAGGTGAAGACGCTGCAGAAGGGGAAGACTGCGACAGCAGTGGCGGTTGCGGAAATATTGGAAAATTCGCAGCAAATTTTGAGGGCAACCATTTCGCGTCGTCGAGTCGACCGGCGAGTTCGGCACCGAGTCGGACGCAGCTTTGATGTATGAAAGAGGAGAGGGAGCACAGAGGGTTGGAAGTGGGGCCTACCGACTTTGGGGCCTCCATCGCTGCGGGGTAGAGGAGAGAGAAGAAAATTGTCTGAGCTGCACATTTTAAGGTTAGGGCTTGGGCTTAATTCGGCCAACCTTCGGGCCAGGACCAAAATAGATAAAATATCTTCACTCGACTTTAAAACTTGGGCCTCACTTTTCACGGGCTTATCATATTACAAATCAACCTTTTGGGTCATTTTTTGTGTCTTCATTTGGTAGTGAGTTAGTTGGCATTTGGTTACAAGTTACAACTTACTTGGCAGTTGGCAATTCCTGCATCAATACCCATTTTTTTTTAACATATAAATAAAATTCATGAGAGAAACATAAATATGAATCAAATATACAATGCATTACCTAGTAAAAAAATATTTATAAATAATAAACTACTAGCTTCTTATGATAGATAAAAATTCAAAAACTGCCCGGTGATTTTAATTGACAAAAAAGTATAAGAATGTAAATTAGATTAGACAAACTTTGATTAATCGCTTCAATTAAAAAGACTAATAAATATGTTTCTATGGAAGATTCACATTCGTGACTTTTCAATCTTCACATTCACTACTCGACTGATTCAACTACTCATTTTCGGGACATAATGGACTACTTGCTTATCATTATTAAGCTCAAACAAAATATTTGTAATGAAATCAGCATTCACTTCATAATCTGTGTAACATTAACAATTTCTCCAAATGAATATGTATGTGGTCAAAAGATACCTCAACACGTGCAATGATGGCCATTAATAGCTTATCTTGTAAATTATATGCTGTCATCTCAAAGAATCAAGAAGATTTTTCAAAATCTTCAATATAATGGTAACGAGATTCGTTGATGTGAAAAAAGCCTTACAAATAAACATGAGTAAAAAGGATGATCGTGATATTCAATCTTCTTGGAATTAGATTCTTTCACATCCAAATTGATCAAATGGTTATATATGAGTTCCGCAATACGCATTGAGTGCCAAACTGCACTTGGATTGAAACTTGTTTCCCAAAAAAGGAAAAATTGCTTTAGGCATGTTTTGAAAAAAAAAAAAATCTAATATAAATAAATTTTATTTACAAAATATTAACAATTTTATTACTCATTTCAGGTAAATTGCAATATTGATATTTGAATTTATAAAATTTAAAGTTTTATATATTTTTAAAAGTGAAAACTCAATACATAGTTTTCCATGCACGTATTTGCATACTCTGTTGCTTCTTTACAAAGGATTGATAGCCGGCGAGACATATTATTCCATATCAATTGCATGCGTAATGCCTCATTGCAATGGTCGCTTTACCTTATGGAGTACCTATTAAGAATAAAAGAGCTTTGACGAGAAAAAAAATGACAAAAGAAACTGAGACTAATTGCCTAATTTTATTAAATGTAGAAAATGGCTTTATAAAGCCGTACAACATAACAAAAAGGAGAAAGAAATGGAGTTCATTACTCCAACTACTTTGAATAAATCAACCAGCTAAGTGTTCCTAAAGAAATGGAATTTATTAGCTAAACTTCCTAAAAAATAGACTAACTAATTTTAAGCAAATCCCAACAATTCCTCCCTTAAACTCAATGCTCTAGCATTCAGTTTATATCAGCTTCAGGGCAGACACCCATGAGCTTTCTAAATTTGTAGAACTGATAAGCTTTAAGAGGTTTGGTCATCACATCTGCCACTTGATCTTGTGAATCACAATGCACCATTTCAACGTTGCCACCTTTTGTTAACTCTCGAAGGAAATGAAAACGTACATCAATGTGCTTGCTTCGACCGTGCATTACTAGATTCTTGGAAAGCTTGATTGCTGAGCTGCTATCACAAAGAATAGTGGTTAATTTGTCATGACTCTGGTTCAATCTCGACAACACCCTTCTTAACCAAACTGCTTGGCATGCACATGATGAAGCAGCAATAAATTCAGCTTCTGTAGTGGACAGACTCACTACTGGTTGCTTTTTGGAAAACCATGAAATTGCACTTGAGCCTAATAAGAATACATAACCTAAAATACTCTTTCTATCTTTTGTATCTGTTGCATAATCACTGTCAGTATAAGCAACAAGTTCAGCACCTCCTCCCTTCTTGTAGAAAATTCCAAACTCAGTAGTGCCTTTTAAGTATCTCAGAACTCGTTTCACCACTTGCAAGTGTAGCTGAGTCGGATTTTCCATATATCTACTTGCAAGACCTACTACAAACATCATATCTGGTCGTGTTGCAGTAAGATACATGAGACTGCCAATAACTTGCTTGTAATATGTCTTATCCACAGCAACTCCTTCTTCATCCTTCGTTAGTTTAAATCCAGGAACAATTGGATTATGGACAGAATTACAATTATTCATTCCAAAACGTTTCAACACCTCAGATGCATATTTATTTTGATTGATAAAAATGCCATCAGACCTTTGCAAGACTTCAAGACCAAGAAAATACCTCATCCTCCCAAGATCTCGTCATGTCGAATTCATTTTTCATGGAATTCCTAAATGCGATTAACAACGACTCATCATTACCACAAACAATGAGATCATCAACATATAAACTGACAATCACCACTTTATCTTCTTGCCTTTTTATGAACATAGTGTGTTCATAATTGCATTTTTCAAAACCTTCCTTGCTGAAATAAGCATCTATGCGGCTGTACCAAGCACGTGGAGCTTGCTTGAGCCCATAAAGTGCTTTTTTCAGCTTTATACACTTTTTCTTCATTTCCTTGCTCGAACATAACCACTTGGCTGCTCCACAAAGACATTCTCGGATAATTCACCATGCGAAAAGCAGATTTCACGTCCAATTGGTAGATAGTCCATCCTCTCCGAGCCGCAAATGCCACAACCATTCTAATTGTTTCCATACGCGCAACTAGTGCAAATATCTCGAGTGTAGTCGACTCCATACTGCTCGTGACTACCCCTTCACTACAAGCCTAGCCTTGTATTTTTCCACCTCTCCAATCTCATTAAACTTGGTCTTATAAACCCACTTTACTCCTATCTTTTTTGCTCATTTTGGTAATTCGTCAATTCCCATGTATCATTTTTCTCGTATTGCCTCCTTTTCCGCATCCATTGCTCTCCTCCACTTTTCACTTTTAATAGCTTCATCGGACATCACAAGATCATCACTGCAGACATCACAAAATAAGCTTCATTTTCATCTTCGGAAAGCCCTTCTCCGGTGTCATAGTCTCGCATCCAGGCTGGTTGTACCCTATTTCTCCCTACATTTGTACATGGAAGATCATCACCGGTTGAGACATTAGAGGCGAATTCTCTACATTTGCAACAACTTCGTATTCGCCTACTTCTTCCCTTTCATCGGGTTCAACGAAGCATCATTTTCTTGATCTCCCCATTCCAAATCACACACACCAGCATTTTCACACTTCTGATCCCAATCCCAAGCCTTATCTTCTTCAAACATAACATCCCTACTTATTATAATTTTCTTTGAATTAGGATCATAGAGCCTATAAGCTTTTGACTCTTCACTAACCCCTAACAATACACAACTTATGCTCTTATCGTCTAGTTTAGTTCTTTTAGAATCAGATAAATGAACATGAGAAATGCACCCAAAAATACGGAAATACTCAACTGAGGGCTTGGTTCCACTCCAAGCTTCTTCTAGAGTTCGATCTTTAACTGCAAGTGTCGGACTTCGGTTTAGGACATGTACTGTCCAATTGACTACTTCAGGCCAGAAGGTTTTGGGGATTTTCTTTGTAGAGAGCATGCTGCGTACCATATTCATAATGGTCCTGTTCTTCCGCTCAGCTACTCCATTTTGTTGCGGTGTATAAGCTGCTGTCAATTGGCTTTGAATGCCATTGTCATCACAGAATTTTGTAAATTTATGTGATGTGAACTCGCCTCCTCGATCCGTTCGCAAACACTTGATAGCCAAATCTGATTCTTTCTCAACACGAACTTTAAAACTTTTAAAAATAACAAAGGCTTATGCTTTTTCTAAAAGAAAATACACCCAGACTTTTCTGCTAAAGTCATCAATGAAAGTAATCAAGTACATTTTTCCACTGTTTGAAGCCGGTGTGATTGGTCCACAAATGTCTGCATGAATCAGTTGAAGAATTTGTGTTGCTCTCCAAGTACTTTTCTTTGGAAATGACATCCGTTGCTGCTTTCCCACCATACAGTCCTTGCAAATCTCTGATGAAGAACCAAATTCTGGCAAGCCATTCACCATGTTCTTTTGCTGAAGTGTCTTTAGACCATTATAACTCAAGTGCCCATATCTGCAATGCCAAAGCTGAACTTTTGCTTCTGTGATTGTGCTGAAACAGGCAGGTGGTGCAGTTACCGCATGTAACTTGAACATTCGATTCGCAGCCATCTTCGTATCCATGGTCAAACCTTTCTTTGAGTGATAAACCTTGCATCTATTTTTTTTGAAACAGAATGGCCAGCCCCTTCTCCTGCAACTGACCAATGCTCAACAGATTGTTCTTTAATTCTGGTACATAAAACACTCCAGTGATAATTTGCACCATACCATCCACTTGCAATCTTACATTGCCCTTTCCAGTCACTGCCAAGCTTTTTTTGTTACCTAGCTTCACCGTATTAGCAAAACTTTTATCAAAATCAATAAAATACTCCTTCTTTCCACACATGTGATTGCTACAACCTGAATCAAGGAACATATCCTCTTTATTGTCATCCTTTGCATCCAGGAATGCCATCAACAACATTTCCTCTTGAGTTTCGACATAGTTTGCTTCTTTTCTTGAACATTCCCATTGGAAATGTCCTAGCTTGTGACATTTGTAGCATTCTACAGTGGCTTTGTCAAAACTCTGTCTCCCTCTGTCCCTTCCTCTTCCTCGATAATTGCCGCGACCTCAACCTCTTGCACCAAATTGTTTGCCGAAAGAAATCTTCAAGGCTTGTGCTTCCTCAGCCAATGAATTCATGTTCATTCGCTGCTCATGCACCAATAAACTACTCTGTAGTTCATCAATAGTTAAAATGCTTGTGTCTTTAGATTCCTCAATAGAACATATGACATAATTGAACTTTGAGGTCATTGATCTCAAAATTTTTGAGACCACTTCAGCATTTGACTTTCTTCTCTCCATTTGCATTCATCTTGTTAACTATTGTGAGAGTGCGAGCAAAGTATTCATTGACTGATTCACCAGTCTTCATTTCGAGAATCTCAAACTCTTTTCTAAGAGCTTGCAGATGTGCGTTTTTAACCCTTGTTGCACCTTGAAATTTCTGCTTCATTGAATCCCATATACTCTTAGCTGCATCCTTATTAAGAATCGTCTCCAGAATTGAGCGATCTAAAGTTTGAAACAGATAATTCTTAGCCTTCAAGTCTTTAAGCTTTTGATCCTCAATATGTTTCTTCTCTGCCTCTGATGGGGCTCCACCTTCAGCTGCTGCAGGTACCCTTTCTGCACAACCATCCAATAATCTTTGGATCTCAGAAAATTTTCCATGAGCATTGCCCAGTGATCATAGTGTCCATCAAATTTCGGTACAGCTGGTTGCACAAATGAGCTTTCTGTTGCCATCCTTAATCACGTAGAGAGCTGCTGCTTTCTAATTTAATCAGACCCTGTGAGGGGCTCTGATACCAAATGTTAAAAATAAAAGAGCTTTGACAGAAAAGAAATGACAAAAGAAATTGGGACTAATTGCCTAATTTTATTGAATATAGAAAATGGCTTTATAAAGCCGTATAGCATAACAAAAAGGAGAAAGAAATGGAGTCCATTACTCCAACTACTTTGAATAAATCAACCAGCTAAGTGCTAAAGAAATGAAATTTATTAGCTAAACTTCCTAAAAAATAGACTAACTATTTTTAAGCAAATCCCAACAGTACCATCATGCTACAATCCCGGCTATGACTATTATCAACAAGAGAGGAATGTGGATTGGGTTACGTAATTTAATAATGTTAAAGAGTTGTATTGAACTCTTTAAAATTATTGATTTACATATATCGGGTTTATATTAAAATTTCTAATCAAGAAAAAGGAGAACGATCCTTCCAATGATTGATTCTATATGCACTAGGGTTAAACAGAAACCTCATGTTATAAAGATATCAGTGACCTCCTTCTCCTGGCCACTCTAGAAGAAGCTGCAGAAATCTCAGACTTTAGATGCTTTTTCTTTGCTGCCAAACGTACAGTATCCCTGAGAATTCATATCTAATCTGCCAATTTCAGGCAAGTGACGATAGTATGCTTGCACTAATCTCTCACAATGTATTAAACAGCAGAGCATGAAAAATGAAGGGATCAGTATACCACCGGAAAGCCAACCGAAATTGAATACGTGAATACCAAAATTCTAACAAATTCAGGGCATCACACAACTTGAAAAATGGAGCTACTGGCTCATCCTACTTCCAGAATTTAGACCAAGAATAATTCGAGATCTGGGGACCAAGAGCCCTCAAGCTTAGGCTATTTTTGAATTCTGTAACCAAGACTACCAGTTGTAATTGCATAATTGTTTTGATCAAGAAACTATCCCTTTAATTTGCAAAATTTGGAATTCCGATATAGCAGAAGTGACAAGGAATGGCAACAGCATCTTTTATAGAAAATGTATTCTTGGTTTCAACTTTCAAAAGCAAAAGATACCCTAGATGTGGGCTTCTTTCCTTGGACTTGTGTCTGACGTAGAAGGGTCACGATTATATTGGAGATTCTTGCAAAAATTCGAGTTATGGAAAATTCTTCAATCAAATGACTTAATACTTTTGCCTTTTCAAGTATGTTTTTTTTTTTTTAATCTTTAAAGGGTTAATTTTCACAATGAAGATAAGTTGAAGAATAGAAAGAGTGAAAACTCGATAGTGATGCTGTGCCTATAAGTACAGAAGGATCAGTACTATCCATCCACAAGCCAAACCAGTGGTAAAATAGCTTCGAAAGCTTCAGTTTATCATTGCAGTCGCCGAGGTGAGCAGATAAGATGCCAATTTTGGGAAACAAGGATGCACCAGCTGCGCCCCTCAACCCAGAGCAGCTTAAGAAAATTTTCAAAGAACATGACAAAAATGGCGATGGCCGTTTGGACAAGGAGGAATTGAAGAAAGCCTTTCAGCGCCTCGGTGCAGTTATACCGGGGTGGAGAGCTTGGCGTGGCCTTCATTATGCCGATGCTGATGGAGATGGGTCTATAGATGAAAGTGAGATACCTAGCCTTGTCAATTATGCCAAAAAGTTTGGGTATACTGTAACCTGATCGGTGACTAAATCCACCAAAATTGCTGAGGGTTTCTTGATTTCTTTCTCTCTTTTTATGGAGTTCTAGTCTTTGTGATCAAGCAAAGACTATTTGAGTGTTACTTGCTGTATTTTCTAGCTTTTGAGGGTTGCCTCGTTAGATGTGCTTTTAAGATAGCCATAGCTTGTGCAAAACTAATAGCAAGAAGTTCTCATGTTATAGTTGTATGCTCATCCTTGCAATTTATGCAGCAATGTAATAAATTTCTACTAAAGCTGGCATACCTTGTTGGGTACGATATTTTTTTTCCCCTCTTCCCGCATCATCCTCATATATATCATGTACTGTTCTTATATGAATGTAAAATTCAAATCTTTTATGTCTAGGCTTCGAATATGAAAGTTCCTATGTCTTTTTTTTTTTTTTTTTTTGGAGAACCTAGTATCGCTTTTTAAATTTTTTATAGTACATATAATTATAACCATATATGAATATAAAATTCGAAGTCTTTATGTTTAGATTTCGAATATGACCGCATTTATTTTCGGATTTTGGAGTCTCATGTATCGCCTTCTAAATTTCCTATTTCACGAACAACAATCATACATGGACGTAGAACTTGAAGCTTCTATGTATAAGACCAAGACCAATTTCTTCACTTCATTGTTCATGGCATGTCACAAACAAAGGAAATAAAAGTTATCTCCAAAATTTCTTTGAAACTGGAAATAGTTCTATAAGCCACAATCAAAACGAAGTGATCAATGGGAAGTAAAATTATTAATTCATTAAGATGCGAATTAAGTCTGGGATCAACTTTCTTTCAAGACTCTTTTACTGATAAACATAAGTGATTTTGGTTCGTAGAACAAACCAATATTTATGTGGTTAATGTCCGCTGCAAGGTCCATTATTGAGGAACGCTAAAGAAGTCTATCTAATACGTGATCAATAAAACAAAACTCTTCCGGTATAACTATTTTATCATCTTCAAAAATGTGATGATAGATATCCAAGAAAAGGGATAAGTACATGTTTGGCACCATTCATATATTGCAAATAGCCATGATAATTTCCTTATTTAAATCGGAGACTAGGGATTCTCTTGATGGAGGTGAGGATATATGGAATTGGGTTCTGTCTCTTGGCTCGCTAGGCAAGGACGAGCCTAGCTTGTTTGGTAAAAGTATTTTTATAATTTAAAATATAATAAATAGTTAAACACATTTAATATTTTCTAAAGATAAAATAATTTAGTTTGAGAGAGAAATAGTATCTTAGAATTAATTGAAATTACTGTGAAAGGATTATATATTTTTTTAAATAAAAATATAAAAATATTTGATGGTATAAACCAAAGGATCATCATCTTTGAAAAAAAAAAAATAGACATAAAACTTCTCTTCTCATTATATTTCGTATGTTTACAAGTGCTTGGACATATATACAATTCCTAGAAGAGATAGACAACTATATTGTGATATATACATCAAGATAACTACAAAGTTAAAAAGAACACCAAGGGAGATATATACAAAAACCAGAAAGTATATCAAGGAGCTTCTGGAGCAACAATAGTTTTGTTACCCCGCGCAAGCTGGACTAGGAGAACAAATCATGAAGGCCTAAAGAGTGAAGTAAAGTAGAAAATCGGGGACTAGGTAAGGCTTTGGTGAAAATGTCTGCCAATTGAGTTGAAGAAGAGACAGGAAGAGGTTTGAGCAGTCCAGCTTGATACTTGTCCCCAACAAAATGACAATCAATTTCGATGTGCTTTGTGCGCTCATGGAAAACTGGATTTTCAACAAGAGAGATCGCACTTTGATTATCACAAAAGAGAGGAATGGGTTGAGTAGGACATACACGAAGGTCAGATAATAGATAAACAAGCCATCGGAGTTCACATGTAGTAACAGCTAAAGCACGATATTCAGCTTCAGCTGAGCTTCTAGAAATGGTGGATTGCTTTTTAGATTTCCAAGAGATGAGAGAAGAACCAAGAAAGATACAGAAGCCTGCAACAGAATGCCTGGCATCACAACAGTTACCCCAATCAGAATCAGAGAAAGCTTGAAGAGTTAGAGAAGTAGAGGCAGAGAAAAAAAATGCCTTGGCCAGGAGCACGTTTTAGATAACAAAGGATTCTATGAGCAGCTTGGAGATGATGATGAGTGGGAGAATCAAGAAATTGGCTTAACGGCTGGACAGCAAACCTTATATCAGGACGAGTAATGGTCAAGTAAAGGAGTTTACCAATAAGGCTATGGTAATTAGAGGAATCATCCAAATAAGGTGAATTGGAATGGGAAAATTTCTGTGAGCAGTCAATAGGAGTAGTTACCGACTTACTTCAAGCAATTCCAATGTGTATTTCCTTTGGCAAAGACTTATGCCATTAGAGTTCCGAGCTACTTCAAGACCAAGAAAGTACTTCAAATCGCCTAAGTCTTTAATCTGAAAGGTATCATGAAGAAATGTTTTGACAGTATTGATAGCTTGTAAAGAATCCCCAGCAAGTATAACATCACCCATGTACACTAGAAGAGCAGTAAAAGAGGAACCATCAGTCTTAGTGAAAAGACTATAATCACTTTTCACTTGAGAGAAGCCCAACTGTAACAAAGCAGAAGTAAGTTTGGCATTCCATTGTCGACTTGCTTGCTTAAGGCCATATAATGATTTGCGTAATTTGCAAACCAGAGAGGAATTAGAAGGAGAAAAACTAGGAGGAGGAATCATATAAAATTCTTCAGAAAGAGCTCCATGAAGGAATGCATTGTTAATATCTAGCTGGTGTAAGTTCCACCCCTTAATAGCCGTAATGGCCAACAAAGTCCGAACAGTAGTTATCTTGGAAACAGGAGAAAATGTGTCAAGATAATCAATACTTGGTCGTTGAGTGTACCCCTTGGCTACAAGGCGTGTTTTGTAGCGTTCAATTGTGCCATCCGAATGATGTTTGATACGGAAAATCCACTTACAACTAATAGGTTGTTTTCCAGGAGGAAGAGAGACCAAATCCTAAGTAGAATTATCAGCAAGAGCACGAAGCTTAGCATTCATGGCTTCTCGCCATACTTTAGACTATGTGGCCTGGGTAAAGGTTTTAGGTTCTTTAGTTGCCAATAGATTTAACGCCAAAGCTTTATGTTGAGGAGCTAAGTTGTCATGAGTTAGAACATGGTGAAGGGAATGAGGAGTGCTTCCAAGGGAGGAGTTTCATCGTGAAGTAACGCACAAACATAATCAGACAAATAAGAAGGTTGAGTATGAAGACGATTGGAACGACGTGTAAGGGCATGTGTAGAGACTGGAGGAGTAGTATTAGCAGATGAACTGGGTATGGGAGTAGGAATAATGGGATTAATGGAGTTATAAGAAGAACAAAAGGATGGATCAGATGAAAAAGGAATGGGTAAAGAAGTTAGTTTAGTTGGAACGGAACTAGTGGAAAAAGGAAACACAATTTCATGGAATTGAACATTACGCGATATAATAATATCTTTTGTATGTATATTTTGTAGTATAAAACCTTTGCTATGAGCAGGATAACCAAGAAACACACATTTGACACTACGAGGATCAAATTTCGATTGATTATGGGACAAAGTGTTAGCATAAGCTAGACAACCAAAACTGCATAAAGAGGAATAATTTGGAGAGCGTTGAAACAAATGCTCAAAGGGTGTTGAATTTTGCAAAAATAGAGTAGGAGAAAGGTTTATAAGATAAACCGCATACAAAATCCTCATAGACAATCAGGTAAAGAAGATTGAAATTTCAAAGCTCTGGCTACATTTAGGATATGCTGATTCTTTCAACAATCCCATTTTGCTTAGGAGTAGCCACACAAGTGGTTTGGTGAATAATACCTTTTTAAGTGTAAAAGGAGAGTAGGAAAAATTTAGCCCTATTATCAGAACGTATGACCTTAATTTTAGAGGAAAATTGGACTTCAACAAACGTATAAAAGGATTGTAAAATACTGTGTGTTTCATCCTTGGATTTAAGCAAATAAACCCAAGTATATCTGTTGAAATCATCAACAATAGTTAAAAAATAACGTTGGTCGTAGGTAGGACTTTTGTAAGGGCCCTATAAATCAACATGAATAAGATCAAAACAC
Organism: Voacanga thouarsii; assembly: GCA_026120185.1. Lineage (NCBI taxonomy): Eukaryota > Viridiplantae > Streptophyta > Magnoliopsida > Gentianales > Apocynaceae > Voacanga > Voacanga thouarsii. Next base: position 18,348 of record JANUWF010003037.1, read on the forward strand.
TGCAAGGATTTTGTTTGGCTAAGTGCAAATGGCAACCGTTTTTGTTTAGCCAAAGGACAAACATTACATAGTTGAGTAGAAAAATGAGATTTTAAACTAGTACACGGTTGAATCAACTACATCTTTTGGGAGACATATGTCCCAATCAAAGATGCCACAACAAAAAAGATGATGAGGTAGATTCTATAGTGTTGCTTCGTACAATAACGAGATAATCCGCCGAGGGTGAAGAAGAAGAATTTTGGGGCGAAGATGATAGAGACCATGGACTAGCTTAGCTATACCAATCATTCTCAAATGCCGTATGTCCCGAATAACACAAAAATCGGAGGAAAAAACACACAACAATGAAGTTGAGATGTAAGTTTGCTGAGGGATAAAAGATTGAAGTTAAAGGTGGGTACAAATAGAATATCATGTATTGTGAGCAAAGGATTCGAGCAAATAGTTCCTTTGTGCGTGACTCGGAACCAAATTACCACTAGGAAGCTTGATAGTAACGTTAGCTATAGGTATGCAAGAAGAAAAAGAGAAGCATCACAAGTTATGTGATCGTAGCACCGAAGTCAAGAATCCATACGTAAGAAGTATGACTAGATATACCTGTTTGCCGAGTATTTGGTGCAACATTAGCAAGTGAGAGCCACGCTTTGATTTACAATCGATTCAACATTGTCACCGGGCAAAGAGGTTCTTTGCAGCAAGGCGAGGAGCTTTTGGTGTTGCTCACGTGTGAGACCCCAACAAGAAGCATTCTCTATTTGAGAAGAAGAAAATGAATCCACGACTGGCTGACTAGTGGACTGATTAATAATAACGTTTCTAGTAGACTTAGACTTATATCCCATTGGAAATACATATTTCTGAAGATAAAATTTCGAGCAAAACACAGCCAAAAAACTAGCCGAACAAAAAAAAAAAAAATGTAGCTTTCCTACATGAAGAAGAAAAAGGGGGAAAAAATAATTTTTCCTTGTTACCTCTTCTTGTTCTCAAAATTAGCTGGATTAGAATATGCGGAACTGGGGTAAGCACGCTCGTGGAAACCTCTGGTGCAATTCCTACAAGCTTTCTACTCCGTCTTTGCATGTAGGTGAACGCCTAACTCTCGATCTTCCAGTATATATGACCCGTCTAATCTTGTTTGGTGAACAACTTACAGGTTATGAAATATTTTTTGGAAAGAGAGAGACGTCTGTGTTTTTTTTTTTCACAGAGAAGAAGCACTGAAAAAAATGTTGTTTTTTTCATTCTCCTGTTTAACCTAAATAAAACCTTAGGTTAAATTGGATTGGTTCATTGGACTCTTAGTTTAGCCTTTTGGGCCAAATTAATTATTATAATTAGAACCAAACAATTGGTCCAATAAATAATTAATTTTTTGACCCAAATAAACTAGTCTAATTAATTAGCTTATATTAGTTTAGTCTCAAGTTAATCCCTAATTATTCAAACTGGGCCAAAACCCTGAATAATTAATTAACCCACCAAACTAATTTAATTAATTTTCTCTCCCCACGGACCTTTATTTTATTCTAGCCCAACAATTAAATCAGGCTACTTAAATAAAATAAATTTAATTTAATTTAATTCCTTAGCCTATATTTAATTAGGACTCACGGTCTATACTGGGGACCAAAAGACACACCGCCTTGGCTACTAAAATGACCAAAATACCCTTGCCATATAATAGCTGTATTTTGCATTTTAAATATTTCCTAATATCACCATAAGGAAATATTGACCCTAAGGACAATATTGCATTAGCAAAGTCTTTGACCTACAGGTGTAATAACTAAAATACCCTTCTATATATCACCGTATATTTAGAGAGGAAGAAGTGTACTGATACCTCTCTAAATGACATCTATACCATCCTTAGGCCTCTAGTCCAATAATCCACGACTTCCTGGATTGTTTTTGCTTTCCAAGGGAGCTATCCTAAAGCAAACATCCAAGTCATGTTTCCCAGGACCCTGGATATTTAGATTATTCAGATAACCACAAGGGGCGACATAGTATAGAAACTATCTTGTATAAGTCTGTCTTAACTAAATAGTCACACATACCCAACAAACAAGTATATTAGCCCTACGATAGAACCTCAACTATAGCATATCTAAGTAAATGCTTCCAACTTCGTCAAACCACCAACTCATACTCAAGTTGTAGAGTACTAGTCCACACTGTAGCGGTAGTAGTCTAAATTTCTACCATATAGTACTTATAGAAACCACTATTATAGGTCATGTTCTATGTATTCGAAATACGCTTATGTCATGAAGTGAGTGGACTACTCACTGGCTAAAGGTAAGCCATTCTCCATTTAGAATTCACAATATAATAACCTAGACATGATGAGATTCTCATTCTCATTAATCGGTTAAGAACGAAAGTTTATGTATTAAGTAACCCGTGATCCATACTTTACTGTGAAAGACCTCCATTCACATGAACCACTTACTTAAACACAATGGGTCTTTTTCAAACGTAATTGTGTACAAATAAAAAATGTAAATTCACAAATAATTTCTGAAAATAAATTCTTTTATTAAAATATTCGATATTCACATCAGAAACTTAGTTTAAGAGGGCATAATTCCCAACAGTTTCTTATAGCATCGATCAAGTGAATGGCCTAGAAGTCCACAATAGGTACATTGAAACCGTTTCTGAGTGTTTTGTCCAAGCTTCTTTCCACCATTCAGCCCACCTATATGTCCTCCAATTTAAGTTGCAGAAACACCAGAGGAGTCTGCTGAATTAGCAATTTTGGGCCTACTAGCATCAACACCATGATTGGCCATGATTTGAATGTCATTAGTCAAAGGATTTCCCACATCATAATTCAGTTGTCTTTCTAATTTTACTACCATGGCAAATACTTTGTTGATAGGTGGTAGGGAATGCATTAAAAGAACTTGAGATTTCAGACTTGAGAATTTGTCATTGAGACCTTTCAAAAACCGTATTTACATAATCAGCCTCCATGTAAGATTGTATCAATTTTAATGCACCATAACTGCACACCGGCTCACAAGTACAAGTAGGCAAGGGTCGTAGAACAAGCATTTCATCCCAAAGTACTTTGAGATTAGTATAAAATTCGATAACTGGTTGTGTACCTTGTTTGATGTTTTGAATGTCTTCCATAAGATCAAAAAGACGAAAGAAATCCCCATCTGAAAACCGAGCCTTGAGATCTTCCTATACCTCCTGTGCAGTGTCTAACCAAAGAATGCTCTGTGCTATTGGCTGCGAAACTGATTTGAAAATTCATGATAATACCATGTCGCTGCATTGAGACCAAACTCCAAAAGACTTCTCAAATTTGATCGGGACAGGAATTGAACCATCAATGAATCCAAGCTTATTTTTTGAGATTAAAGCCATTCTCATGGCTCGTGACCAGCTGTGATAATTGGTCCTTGATAAAACAGGCACTACAAGAAAACAGAGAATTAGCGAGGGACATTTTCCTCGCTAATCCGTCGCTAAATCAAATTCCCCAGCTAATTTCCTCCTCGCAGGGGCAAAAATTTGCGACGGATTCAAAAACCTGTCGCAAATAGCGACGGATTAACGAGGTATTTTTCAAGCAGTCAACGACTTCAGCAATGGATTTTTGAAACGAATCTGCGAGGGATTTTTATTTTCCGTCGGTAATCCCTTTCTATTTAGAAAGGGACCAGCGACGAAATATTTTACTAATTAATAAAAAGTTAGAAATTTCCTCACTAATGCCAAGCTAATTTGCGAGGGATTAGCGACGGATATTTTCTTTTTATTGTTTTGATATAAATTGTCCGTCACTAATCCCAAGCTAATTTGCGAGGGATTAGCGACAAAATATTTTCTATTTAATGTTCCGATTTAAGTTTTCCGTCGCTAATCCCCCACTAATTTGCGAGGGATTAGCGACGAAAAAATTCTTTTTAATGTTTTGATGTAAATGTTCGTCGCTAATCCCAAGCTAATTTGTGAGGGATTAGCGACGGAATATTTCTTTCCTATTACGTTTTAAGTGATCCGTCGCTAATCCCATGGTAATTTGCGAGGGATTAGCGACGGATCCTCAATTTAATTTCCTTAGCCCCTCGCTAATCCCTCGCTAGTAATGTATAATTTTTAAATATTTTTTATAAATGTTTAAAAAATGCCCTGTAATTGAAGAAAATTCATTTTACCTAATGCAAAATTTAATTAGATTAAAAACACCATCAAATAGTCATTATTAATAGATATAATAATGACAAATGTGAATAATACATAAAAGTGTTGTCTAAAAATCCTAAATAAATATAATGATGAAAACATATGAATAATACATAAAAATGTAGTGTATATATCCTAACTACGAAGCAGGAATCGGTGTGGATGCTGGAGCCGACGGAGGGTGGGGGTGGATAGGAAGGGCCTGGCTGATGATCTAGATGTGAATCTGGAGGACTGATGACGAAGTCCTCCTCATCCTCAGCATCGTCCTCCTGAACAGCTGGCATCGGCGGTGGTGGAGGAAGATTCAAATTCTGAGACATAAGCATCAGGTATTCAGTCAAGCTCTGGCTGTGGCTCCGATATACCTGTACCTGATTCTCAACTCTCTCCCGCCTCCTCCTCTCAGTGTGTAATTCTCTCTGTAACTGGCTCACATCCAATGAGGTAGAAGAAGTCGATGACTCAGATGAAGCTGGCTGCTGTAACCTCCGCCTCACCCTCGCAGACTCGGAGCCCAATCCATATACGCGTCCCTTCTTGGACGCTTTGTCATCCACCTCGACGAACAGCGCCTTCTCGTCGGGCATCTGAGTCGGTGCGACCGTGCTCGTAGAATCAGTCGCGGAACCCGACTGCACGTGACACTCAATAATAGCAGTGACACTATCCTGTTGAATTTGGGGCAAGGAAACACGCATAAAATATTTAGAATTAGCGATCAAAATATGAATAATATTAAACTTAAAAACGTTTAAGATTGTGTATTCTTACCAGCGTGTGGCGCGATCGATCACTGACATATTGGCCCTTCCTCGGCCCGTCCTGGAACGTATGGGTGCATCTGAAGAGGTCGACGTAGCTAAAGTCAGGACCTAACTGTCTCTGCTATCATTGTAACAAGAAATGACTAGATGTTAGCTTTTATGAATTAAATGTGAAATAGCGGATATACCGAACAAGAAAAATTTTACACTTACCATCCGCTCCTCATGCTCGATAAAAGAAATAGATCCTCCCGTGTGGGACGCCCGACTCGTAGATCCGTTCCGCTTAGCAGCGGAAGAGATACGCTGCCACCTATCAGACCCCCAATGCTCCGATAGAGTAGCCCAATGGTCTGGGGAAATCCTCTTGGGGCAGCTACCCCCATACTTCTTCCGAGCCTTGGACAATGCATCCGAAAGTCTAGCCTTACACTTCTTCTCCCAATTAGCCCGGATCTGTGCGGCATGCTCGGGGCGCCAATAGAAGAAAGCCTGCAAAATCAAAGTAGCCGTTACAAGTAATTATAAATAAGAAAACATATTAAAAATAATAAAAAGACTACAAGTAATAATTACAAATCGAACTCACACTCTAAAGATCGAACCACATGTTCCGAACATCAATCGGAACCTGTGAGAAGGTAGCATAGGCTCCAGTGTAGTGTCGCCTAAAAATCTCAACAATCTCCCTCACACATCGAACCGAATATGTGAACCTGTTCCAAGAAAATAGATCTTGTAATATTAGACAAGTAATAATTTTGAAAATTTAGAAAAACTTATAATAAGTAATTATGTAGCCGACTTACGAGTCACTAACTGGCTCAATCAACAGTAGCGTGTCGTTAGTAGATGGAGCGCCAACTGTGGACCCTGAAGAACCTAGGATCGGGGTAGGGGCATGCTCTGATCGGGCCTCTTCCAGAGGCAATGGCTGTGGAGCAAGTATACGTGGGGCGATGCTCGGGGACGGTGTCTCATTCGCCCTCGACGACTCACGAGTCGATGACCGATCGTCGGGTGAGGTATTGGAAGCTATATGTATCTGGAATTATTTAAATACATAAAAATTATCATATCTTTGGAGAAGAAAAAGATAATAAATTTAAAAGTATAAAGCAAAGTAAAATGCTTGTAATGTAACGATAGCAGAACTACTAATTTGTATCTATACTTTAGTTAAACTTGAACCTAGTCTATGGACTTCTGTAATCATCGGATGAGTAGCCTTCCACATCGTCGTCTGTAAAGGATCCTGTCTCCCATTCTTCTTCCTCGGCATCGTTTTCGTTGTTCGGTTGTGCTTCCTCTATCATTAAACCCGAATCTATAAAATCGATTGTATCTCCAATACCAGACTCATATGCTAATCTTCCAAAGTTGTCGTCCTCAACACGTACATTGATTGCCTACGCATAATCTACTTCCTCCTGATATGGTGCCTCAACAATGGGTGCATCCATAACATGCCGAGCTTTCATTTTACAAACAGCTACCCAATCAGATTTTGGTCTTTTGCTCCCCGGGTAGGATAGAAAATACACTTGAGTTGCTTGTTGAGCTAACACAAAGGGGTCATATTTTGGGTAATTCCTCTTGCAGTTGATATCAACAAGTTTGTAGTGAGGATGAATTGTAACCCCCTAATTTAGCGTTGGATCAAACCAATCACACTTGAATAGGACAACTTTTAAACAAGGGGTTCCAGGGAACTGAAGTTCGACAATCTCCTTCAACACTCCATAATAATCTAATGCACTAACTCCGTCGCCTTTAACACAAACTCCGCTGTTAATTGTTTTTTTTCCGACTGACCGATCATGTGTATGGAACCTAAAACCATTTATGAAGTAGCCATGGAAGAATTTCACTTGTCTCGAAGGTCCCCAGGCCAAGCTTTTTAAGTGTTGTTTAGTCACTTGATTTTGTGGATCATGAACCTAGCAAAGAACAAAGCGTTAATGCACATTCGATATCAATGTAATTTATTTCTAAGTCTCATTTTGTATGTGTTCAACTCACATAAGTCCTAAACCATCCTGCAAACTCCGACTCTATTCTCCTATCCACTTCAGGATCTGTTATACTCAGCTCATACAACTGCAAGTCATTTTTGAATTTCCTAAAACGACCAAAACAAACACATAATTAAGGATACTCATTCAAAGTATTGTCGTATAAAATCTAGCAATGTAAGGCAATAGCGGTATACTTACGTAATGTATGGTTGAACTTCTTCACAGTTTAGGTATATGTAATTTGTGGCAGTGTTAAATTTATCCGGGGTAAGATACCTATTGTGAATACTTCCCAAAACCCTCCCTGGAACGGCGCATATAGAACACACAGTGTCACTTAAGTTTGTATCATGAACGCCCTCATCATTCCTAGCCGTAGCAGTATGTCGAGTCTGCACATGTGGCTCAAAATAATAGGAGAAGAATGTAGATGCCTCTTCAACTAAGTAAGTATTGCAAATTGATCCCTCCACTCTTGCCTTATTTTTAACTTTGGTCTTCAAACGATATAAGAACCTAATGCATTTTTTATAGTTAGAACTGATTCACATAGTAGATGTATATATAGATATAATAATACACAATATTTTAGCGCTCGAATGGATACATCCATCTACATTGAACAGGGCCACCAACCCTGGCCTCATATGGAAGGTGGACCATAAGGTGCTCCATCACGTCAAAGAAGCTGGGTGGGAAGATCTTCTCCAACTTACACATGAGTAGGACAATATTATCTATCAGTTGCTTCATATGGGTTGTGGAAAGTTTAGGCGAACATAAGTCACGATAAAAGAGACTGACTTCTGCTAAAACGTTCCAAATTGACACCGGGAGTAATTCTTTAAATGCAGTTGGAAGCAATCTTTCCATAAACACATGGCAGTCATGGCTTTTCATACCCGACATTTTCAGCTCATTCAAATCAACACACCTGCCTAAATTCGAAGCATATCCATCCGGAAGTCGCAAATCTCTAACCCACTCTAGTAGAAATCTCTTTTATTCGGGTGTAATAGAGTATTTAGCCTTTGGCATTAATGTCCTCCCGTCACCCAAGCCAATCACGTGTAATTCAGGTCTATCACAATATACTAACAGATCACGTCGCGCCTTCACATTATCCTTTGTTTTTCCCTTTACATTCATGACTGTGTTGAAGACATTATCGAACACATTTTTTTCATTGTGCATCACATCTATGTTATGACGGATTAAGTGTGTTCTCCAATACGGCAAATCCCAAAAGATACTCCTTTTGGACCCAATTACGGTAGATGCCTCTGCCATCATCCCTACCAAGCTCCACAGATGTCTCGGTTATTTTTGGTAAATGGCACATTCTATCCCACATACCATCTCCAGAAGCACATTGTACAGGGTGTGCTGTCTCGCGACCTTTATCCTTCCTGAAAGACCTAGAATCTCTCCTGTATGGATGATCTAAAGGCAAGAAGCGCCGGTGGCAGTCAAACCAAGAATGTTTACCTCTATTTTGCAAGTGAAACGATTTTGTCTGTTGCATGCAATACGAACATGCTAATCTACCAGCTGTGCTCCAACCACTTAGCATCCCATATGCCGGGAAGTCGTTTATTGTCCAAAGAAGTGCTGCTCGTAGACAGAAGTTCTGTTTCTTTGAAATATCATATGTAGAGACTCCACTAATCCATATCATCCTTAATTCATCTACCAAAGGTTGTAGATAGACATCAATTTTATGCTTCGGATTCCTAGGGCAATGACGGTAAAAAACATAAATGCATCCCTCATGCACATCGACGTAGGTAAATTATATGGAGTAACAATAACAGGCCAACAAGAGTATTGTTTACCCGACATTCCAAATGGTGAAAATCCATCTGTGCATAACCCAAGATGCACATTACGAACTTCAGCTGCAAATTCAGGATGACTACGGTCGAAGTGTTTCCAAGCTTCACCATCGCGTGGATGGCTTATAACGTCCTCTTCCGGTTGACTCTCTGCATGCCATCTCATATGCTCCGCTGTTGTGGAGGATGCAAATAGTCTCTGCAGTCTGGGTGTTAATGGGAAGTAATACATTTTCTTGAAAGGAACGTCTTTCTGTTGTTTGTCCTTCCTACTTTCCTTTTCGCCAGATATCTGCCATGGCCACAGAATTTGCAGTCCCTCCTAGCACTGTCGTCCTTCCAGTAGAGCATGCATCCATTTGGGCAGACATCTATCTTCTGAACAGGTAGCCCTAGACCAGATACCAACTTCTTTGTTTGATAGAAGTCATCCGAGAACTTATTACTACTTGGTAATACCTCCTTCATCAATTGCATCATCTGATTAAAGCATTTCTCTGTCTGACACGTTGTTTTCCGATTTAATATTCAAAAGCCAAGAAACAACTGATAACATACTGTGATTCTTGCATCCATCCCATATCGGAGTTTCTGAAGCTCCCAGCATGTCATAAAATTTCTGCGCATCCGGATTTGGTGGTTCCTCAATATTCTCCGATGATGAAGGTCCAATTGGAAATTGATCTCCAACTACATCAATCACCATATCTCGATACGGATTGTTAGAGCTTGACTCGACTGCAGTCGTACAAGTGCCAGTTATTGATGTAGATGGCGACGGATTAATACCCTCACCATGACTAGTCCATCTTCGGTAATTAGCAACAAACCCAAATCTGTACAAGTGCAGCTCCACTTCATCTGGGGAAAGGTACGCCTTGTTTTTACACTTTCCACACGAACACCTTATAACTGAGGCTGGACCAGTTGACAAACAATATGCGATGAATCGCTTGACCCCTTGTTCAAACTCAGATGTAATTCCTTTAATCCCCTGTACGTGTCTTCTATACATCCAACCACGATCATCCATCTACATTTAGGCCATAACCATGTAGCTTATTAGCACGTGTATAATTCGAATGAAGAACGATGGTAGATTGTGATGGTCGAGGACCCTAGTATACTCGCTACGAATTATGGAAGAAAGATTGAATAATGATACAGAAGAAATACTATCAGCTATCGATTTGTGCATTCTAAATCCTTTAAAAAAAATCTGGCATAGTTTCAATCATCTGCAAATAAAAGACGAAATACACACACTTTTCCTGTTCTATTCAATCATCATAGGTGAGTGTAAAGGACCAGCCACAAAACGATTACGATTACTAAAACACTACAATAGAAGACTTTGCTCTTTAATAAAATGGGCATGTTTTTTTCCAACCAAAATAACTCATTTTTTTATTTTTAATCCAAAGGTAAGAGTTCAACAGCATATTTGCTTTACCAAGGCAAGGAATAGAAATGACATCCAATACTAAAAAGGAGCAAAGCAAAGCGAAAAAATGAAAAAAAAAAAGGGAACAGAGAGAAATCAATAACAAGGCAGATCTTAAAATAAATAGTGGTATTCTGATATAATGTTGCGTTACCTATGCAGATCCACGACTTGTTTGAAGTCCACAGCTTCCTCTGTCACCGGCGGCAGTCGTCCAAGAGGCGCAGGCCGCAGTCGACCATGGTGTTGTTCGATGGTGTGGGGGAAATGCTGCTCTCGTCCGGTGAGTCTTTCGATGGTAGGAAAGGCAGTGAGAAGGTAAGGTCGCCGACGGGATAGGAAGGAATTAGAGAGGGAATACACTTGAAGAAGACAGAAAATGGGGAAGAGCACAATGACAGGGAAGACGAAAATGGGGTGTTATAGTCGTTGGCCTTTGCGAGGGAAATTCCCTCGCTAATCCCTCTCTATTAGCGAGGGATTTGTGACAGTGTAAATATAAATAAATACAATCCCTCTCAAATCACTCGCAAATTAGCATGCGATTTGCGACAGACATTTCAACGACGGATTAACGAGGGACATTCTCAATATTTTTAGTTCCTTTATGATCCCTCGCTAATTGCGTTTATTTAGAAAGGGATTAGCGACGGATTTTTTGAATTTTAGATTCCGCTCAAAATTTTCGCAGTTACAAGTTTTGTATCCCTTGCTAATGCATCTCTAATCCCTCACTGTTATCTTCCGTCACTAATCCGTCGCTAAATAGCGACGGATATAAGATTTTCCTCACTTTTTTCAATATTCTACTGGGAAAACATATTTATTTCTATCAACACTTAGCTACGGATTAAGCGTACGAAATATTTCACCAGTGAAGAATTCTAAATAATCATCATGGTATTTGTTTAAGTTTAATTAACATCGATCATGTTATGCTTACTAATATATGAAAAGTTACATTAGTATTGATGTGTTTTCATATCTCAAAATTGTATTTATTACCCTTATCAAATGTAATAAAACGTAATATATAGAACTTCAATTATACACGTAAACTAGATATAGTAATTAAATGTGTGTTCATATTTGCATAATTATACATCGACCATATGATTGATGCATCAAATATATATATATATATATATATAGTATATATAGTATATATCCATATAAAGTGATAAATGTATTATATATATACTACATACGACGAATTTGTACAGAGGTATAATGTATGCATATCATTTAATTATAATCTATACTTCGTAACTTGCCGATGGTAAGTACACACACACACACACATATTGAATGCAAATACAATAGTTATAATTCAACAAATAATAAAGAATTAAGTATTTGTAAGGATAGTACATAAAAAATTTACCACACACAGAAGTATCGTGAGGAAAAAGTTTGAAAATTCGTAAAATGGGGAATCTCTCGCAAATCCCTTGGAAATTAGTGAGGGATTAGTGATGGAATTTTCAGCGACGGATTAGCGAGGGATTAATAAATCACTCACCAATACAACTCTAATCCGTCGCAAATTAGGCAACCAATTGCGACGGATATTTCGGTCGCTATTTCCTCGCAAATTAACGTCAGATTAGCTTGAGACTCGTCGCAAATCCGAAGCTAAAAATTTACAACCAACATTAAGTAAAAATAATTTTTTTGTCGCAAATCCCTATCAAATTAGCGAGAGATTAGAATGGGATTTCTTATCCCTCGCTAATTTGAAAGGGTTTATGTTTAACACTGATCCGTCGCTAAATCAATTAGGGATTAGCGACGGAAAGTCAATCCGTCTACTGAACTCATTATTCCCTCGCTAATACCGGCCTTTCTTGTAGTGAGGTTCTACCAAGATTATGGATGGATTTTCATTAGGATGTAGATAGAATGGGCTAGAATGTTGGAAATTTTCTGAAGTGGACATGGAGCGTGTAAAAAAAATGCTGAAGGGGAAAAGAAAAATGAAGGAACAACCCGTGCGTGAACTTAACCACAAGTATTCTGTAGAAGCTAATACTCTCTGATACCATGAAAAAAAAAACAGAGGACAGAAAACTTCTCTTCTCATTATATTTCGTATGTTTACAAGTGTTTGGACATATATACAACTCCTAGAAGAGATAGACAAGTATGTTGTGATATATACATCAAGATAACTACAAAGTTAAAAAGAACACCAAGGGAGATATATACAAAAATCAGAAAGTATATCAAATAGCCTCTGGAGCAGCAGTAGTTTTGTTAATCTTTGATTTTTTTATTTTTACAAAGTTTTTTAAATATTGAGTTAATAAAATTATATTAGGAGCTAAATTTTCAAAATTCTATTTAAATCCATAATTTATTAGGGATATTCATAGTTTGGTTTTAGTAATTTTTCAAATCAAATCAAATCAAACCAATTGAAACCTTGAATAGTTTCAAATAATTTAATTTAATTTAATTTGAATAGTTTGTTATTGCAAAAATTTCTATCAAACAAAATAAACTATAATGTTACATTATATTAAATAAAAAAATTATAATCATAATATAAATAAAAGAAAGTATGTCTAAAAATATTTAATAATAAAATTAAATAAAGTATCAATCAAACCATAAAATAGAAGTTTCACTAAGTAAATATAAACAACAAATATTGTGGAAAAGAAATAGAGAAGCAGAAGGAAAGGCGGGGTGAAGAAGCAAAGGAACTAGAGGAAGGAATTGTTGACATATGAAAAGATTGGGAAAGAAAGCCTTAAGATTAGGACAAGAAGGGAATAAGAAATTTATAAATTGCAAACATATGCCACTTGGTTAAAAGAAAAATAAACACACATTATATATCCGATATGATTTGGTTTCGGTTTGAAAAGTTTCAAATCGAAACCAATTAAACCAACCCAATACATAGTGATTTCGATTTGATTTGTTCTGGTTAGGGTAGTGTTTTTTTTTTTTTTAAAATATATGGAAGGGCTAAATCCACATTTTTCTAACTTAAATTCACACCCTATCTATTAATTGGATAAAAGTGTTCTTCTCCTTTTTTAAGTTTAAAATTTGATTTCATTTTTCTTTTATTTTTAACTTTTAAGCAAAATTATATCTTTTGAGTAAATATCAAACTAATCTAAATACAAAAAATTGGGTACGAATTAAATTTTTTAAAAAATAATGCCTTGTACAAGAATTAAAATTCATATATTTATTATATATTGAAAGCTTAATTTTTCTCATTTCTCTTTCACACTTTATAAGACTTGTGAAAGTATATAGTAAGTATAATGTAGAGTTCCATTTAATTAAAAAATAATTGATTTATTTATCCTTAAAACTATGTATTTTATTAATAGATTAAAACATTGATAAAATAGACTTATCAAATATTAAAAGAAAAATAGAGACTATTGAGGAAACACATTAAGAGAAAAAAAATATAATTAGTAACTACGTAATTCCTATTAATTATTTATTATTAAAATAATTAATCTAAATAAGAAAGTAAGGGTTAGTGATACTTTAGTACCATAAGTTATAAAAAAGATGTTAGAGGTCCATTGACTGTTAGCCAATAATGGTATTGACTAATGGAAATTACTTTTATAATAAAATATTTATTTTACCCATATTAATTATATAATGCCCAAAATAACCATTTGGATTTATTACAATTTACTCTCATTAAGTTGTGGATTGTGACACTTTAATACTACAAAATGTAAAAAATGCGTTAGAGGTCCATTAATCGTTAGCTAATGATGGTATTGTATAACAAAAGTTATTGTTGCAATAAAATATCTATTTTATCCATACGAATTATAAGATGTCAAAAAAAAAAAAAATCCTTTAGTGGAAGGAATATGACACATGAAATATTTGTGAATTTATAATATTTTTTATAATTTATAATATTAAAGTATCATTATCATAAATTAATAAGATAAAATACAATAAATACATAAACCAAAATTTCAATTAACTTCTTGAAATTAAACATACTAGGTACAATTTTGTCAAAAACTAAATGCAATGCAAATTTAAAATATAATAAGTCTAAAATAAAATCAGAAAATTGTACTAATATTTTCCTCACAAAAAAAGCCGAGCCACCAAAAATATTATCATATTTTCCTAGTCTGATCAACAACAAACCAAAAAAAACTAGTCTATTATTGTTTATTAGGTCATTATTATTTTGGTTGGTTGTTGATTAGATTAGGAAAAACTAGTCTATGGTTTTGCTTTTTTTTTTGGAGGAAAATATTAGTATAATTTCGTAATTTTACTTTAGGTATGTTATATTTAAATTTGTATCATGTTGACTAACAGCTTAATAGACCTCTAGCATCTTTTTTACAACTTATGGTAATAAAGTATCATAATCCACTACTTAATGGGGGTAAATTGTAATAAACCCAAAGGATTGTTTTATACATCTTATAATTAATATAGGCAAAATAGATATTTTATTAAAAAAGTAACTTTCATTAGTCAATACCGTCATTGATTAATGGTCAATAAATCTCTAACACATTTTTTATAACTTGTGGTACTAAAGTGCCATTACCTCCTAACTTAATAGGGGTAAATTGCAATAAACTCAAAAAATAATAGCATAGTTGATTGGAAATAAGACTTGGAAGGGGCTTTTAACTAATTGGTAAATATTAATAGGTAGGGAAGTAGATTTAGGTTGGAGAGGTGTGGATTTAGTTCTTCTCTAATATCACTATTTATTATTATTGATGTTGTACTTTGATATATTATATTTGTTATTTAGAATTTTATTATTCTACTATGAGTTTTTAGATTTTTAAATTGTGGTTTTTTTTGACTTTCTTTAATCTAAATTTTTTCTACAACAATAATAATAAACTAAATCTTAGTCCCAAGTAACTTGTGGTCGACTATATGAATTAATATAAGATTAATTGTGGTTACCTACATGAAGCTTCCACTTCCACTAATTTCTATTCACTGTCATATTCTCATTTAAATCTAATATAAACATATCTCTCATAATTACCACCATCCATATTTTTTTAGGCTTATCTCTACTTTTATCTTGCCTCTATTTCTCAATTCTCCTGATAGAGGCATCCATTAGTCTTCTTTGTATTTGTCCAAACCACTGCAAAGGGTGTTCTCTTATTTTATTTTCAATGGATGCTACTATCACTTTTTCTTGAATAATCTCATTCCTTACTTTATCCTTTCTATTGTGTCCACACATCCACCTTAACATACGCATCTCAACTACCTTCAATTTCTGAATATGACATTTTTTGACTGCCCAATATTCCGTACCATATAGCAAAGCCGATTTGACGGCTATTCTATAAAACTTTCCTTTTAGGCTCAAAGGTATATTATGATCATACAAAATACTAGTTGCACTCCTCTATTTCAACCAATCAACCTTAATTTGATGCGTAACATCACTATCAAGCTCTTCATCTTTTTGGATAATAGCTCCCAGATATCCAAAGCAGTTATTTACTAGGATATCTTTGCCATCCAAAATTACATTTTGATGTGTATTTCTTCTCGTACTCGAACTTGCATTTCCTATACTCAATTTTACTTATGGAGATTCTGAAACTCCTAAATTCCAACATTTGTCATCATAACTCCAATTTAGCATTCACTCCAACTCTAGTCTCATTAATTAGAATAATATTATCAACAAATAACATATAATATGTCACATCCTCCTATATAGCACATGTCAACTCATCCATAGCGCGGTTGCGAAGAGAAAATGACTAATTGTGGATCCCTGATGCACTCCTATAGTGTTGGGGAACTCTACAATCACTCTAGCGCAACTTCTTACATTTGTACATGCTCCATCATACATAACTTTAATAAGGGTAATATATTTCTGCGATACACCTTTCTTTACTAGTACCCACTAAAGTACTTCTCAAGCAACTTTATCATAGATTTTCTCTAGATTAATAAATATCATCTATGAATCATTCTTTCTTTTCCTATAATATTCAATCATCTATCGTAATAAATGAATTGCCTCAGTAGTGGAATGTCCTGATATAAAACCAAACTAGTTATCTGAAATCTTTATAATACCCCTTAACATGTGCCCAATCACTCTCTCCTAAAACTTTATTGTATGTGTTAGTGTTGTACCATAGAGGTAATTACTTGTACTTTATATATGACACATTTGTTTTATAATACAAGATATTATTTATCTTTCAATTTGTTTTCTTTACTTTCATGTAAAATAATTGTTAGATAAAGTTTCTAATACAATACTGTGTTAAGAAAATCATGTTAGAGATCATGACTACACTGTATAGTGTTAGTACTTAAATAATCCCTAGTTATAGTATTAAAGAGATAGGATATCATTAATGCGTTAAGACTAACACGTGCTAGACTTCCTGATCTGATCAGGCGGTGGTTCTCATATCTATGAGTGTTGAGATACTCAAAGTTAACATGTGGATACTTATTAATAGAACAAGTACATTAGATGATCTAACTATGAAATAATTACTACAAGAAAACTGTGAAGCTGCAGCGGACTTTTGCCACGGAAAATTTTTTATGGCATTCAACGATGGATTTTTCCACGGAACATCAAAATACAAGCAACTTGCGAGGAAAAAAATACCATAGCAAATTCGTGGCTATTTGCCATGAAATTGTGATGGAAATAGTAGCAAGTAGTGATGCAAACATATTTCATTGCAAATTGGTAACAAAAAAAGGCGACAAAAAATTATGCCAAATATTAGCCACCGATTTGTGATGGAAATATTTCCGTGGCAAAATTATGCCAAACATTAGCCACGGATTTGTCACGGAATCAAAAAGTAGTGATAAGAAAAAATGGCTAAATTTTTATTGTGTGTTCCGTGGCAAATCTGTGGCTATTTACCACGGATTTACGACGAAATCGCAAAATTACCACTAATTTGTGCCAATTCCGTGGAAGATTGCCATGGATTTGCCACGGCATTTTTTTCTTTTTTTTTTTGGGTACTAATTTATTAATTATATTGATTTGTATTAGTTTTTAT
>JANUWF010003039.1:0-48145 GCA_026120185.1 Voacanga thouarsii
TAATAAATTTTAAGTTCAAGTATCTTTTTTTTATCCCGCTATTTTATTTGTGTAGTTATAAAGACCCCTTGTCCATTGGATGGGGTGACATCCTCGACCCTGGCGGGCCTAGGTAGTGGGGTGTTACCGCATTGGATAATACCACATGTCCTATATCGAGAGCGCTAATGTGTCGGAATTGCGTGAGGTGAGGTTATACCTAAAGGGATTGCTGGTCAAAAGGAGTGAAGAAGAGATGTTTCAACTGTAGGGACCTAAACCACCCAAGGAACAGCTACCCAAGACCATTTTGAATGGGGTAAGGAGCTGTGACTCAACCATCCGGGGTAGCTAGAGGAGCACCTGCTGGGACGACTGGAAGATGGGTCCAAAAGCCTCAAGTGAAGGCTAAGGGCTTCGCTCTAAATCGGGAAGAGGTTGGAGTTGATTCAATAGTAGTTGAAGGTACACTTTATGTGCAAAGTCACTCTATTTCTATTTTAATCGACCGCGAATCAACTCATTCTTATGTGAACGATAAGTGTGCATGCCATTTGGGTTGGGACGGAGTAGAGTAACCTTATACCATATCAATGAGTACAACTTTGGGGAGGCAGAGAGATGTGAGTAAAGTAGTACAAGAGTGTGCTATTGTGATTGGAAAAGATATTTTGAAGGCGGACCTCATAATCCTACCCACCGATGACTATGATCTAATTGTAGATATGGATTGGTTAGCAAAGCATGGAGGAAGAGTGGATTGCTAGGCTAAGACAGTGCAATTTATTAGACCCGGATGTGATGTATTAGAGTTTAGCGGGAGAAAGCTGAGGAAGTTGAAATTCTTGATAGCAGGAGCAAACGTGCGAAAAATGCTGAAGAAGGGTTATGTAGGTTATCTAGCTTTTCAAATCAATAAGCCCAAGGATCAGTGTACTTTGGAAAGCACCGAGATGGTGAAGGACTTCCCAGATGTGTTTCTAGCTAAACTTACTTCTTTTCCACCTTCTCGTGAAGTCGAGTTTACCATCGTTCTAGTTCCTGGAGCTGAACCGGTATCGAAGACTCCTTATCGGATGGCGCTCGCAGAATTGAAAGAATTAAAGGAGCAATTAGAAGAATTAGTTAAGTAAGGGTACATAAGACCCAGTACATTGCTATGGAGAGCTCCGGTGTTCTTTGTTAAAAATACGGATGGGACGACTGAGGTTGTGCATAGACTATAGGGGGTTGAATAACCTCAAGATCAAGAACAAGTATCCCCTACCATTGATTGACTAATTGTTTGATCAGTTGCAAGGCTCTTGTTACTTCTCTAAGTTGGATCTTCGGCATGGTTATTATTAGGTGTGAATCAAAGTGGAGGATATTCCCTAGATGGCCTTCAATACTAGATATGGTACTACGAGTTCGTGGTGATGCCGTTCGGAGTAACTAATGCAGTCGTCGTTTTCATGGATCTTATGCACAGGGTTTTCCAGCTATACCTAGATAAGTTCATGGTCATGTTCATAGACGATATTTTGATCTACACAAAAAGTCTCGAGGAGCATGCGGAGCGTCTGAAGTTTGTACTGGAGAAATTGAGAGAGCATAAATTCTATGCTAAGTTTAGCTAATATAAGTTTTGGTTAGATTCAATGGCCTTTCTTGGTCACGTGATATCTAGAGATAGAATCATGGTGGACCTATCAAAGGTCAAGGCCGTCTCAAATTAGAAGCAACCAGAGAGTGTAACCGAGATTAGAAGTTTCCTTGGATTGGTGGGATATTACCATCATTTTATTATGAACTTCTCTATGCTAGCGACATCGATGACTCGATTGCTAAGGGAGGACGTGTCGTACGTCTGGAGTGATAAGTGCGAGAAGAGCTTTTAAGAGCTTAAGAGGAGATTGGTGACAGTATTAGTGTTGAGCCAACCTGAAGAAGGTATGGCCTATTCCTTGTATATGGATGCTTCTAAGGAAGGTCTAGGTGCGGTGTTGATGCAAGATAGAACAGTTATCACTTACACATCATGGAAGTTAAAGCCGCATGAGGTAAACTATTTTACTTACAACTTGGAGTTGGTTGCGATAGTGTTTGCTTTAAAAAATGGTGATATTATTTGTGTGGAGCAGAATATGAAATCTTTAGGGATCATAAGAGCTTAAAGTACATATTCACGCAGCAGGGCTTGAACTTGAAGTAGAGGAGGTGGATGGAGTTGTGGGAGGAATACAAGTGTCCAATTAACTACCATCCGAGAAAGCGAATATGGTAGCTAATGTACTGAGTCAGAAAGTGAGCATGGCTAGTATGAGAGTGCAAGACATTCAAATAGTACAAGAATTCTTGGGGTAAAAGGCAAAACTGGAAGAAGGGAAAATTAGTTTGAGCAACCTAAGATTAGAGCCTAAGCTGAGGTAAGAGATAAGTGAGGTTCAATGGAATAACCAAGAGTTTCATACTTTCGAGGCAAAGGAAGTAAAGAGAGGAAATAAGGAGTTTTGGACTGATGAAGCGGGAGTGATGAATTTCTGAGAACGGCTATGTGTACCAGACGATCCAGTATTGAAGAGAAAGATAATGGATGAGCTCACAAGAGCAAGTATTCTATTCACTCAAGAGAAGTGAAGATGTACCAAGACTTGAAAAAGGCTTATTGGTGGCTGGGAATGAATAGAGATGTGGCACAATATGTCTCCACTTGCTTGACATGTCGAAGGTAAAAACGAAGCATAAGATGGTTGTTGGCTTTCTACAACCGTTGCCTATTCCTAAGTGGAAATGGCAATAAGTAATAATGGATTTCGTCACCGGGCTACCGATGTTAAAGACTATGAAAGATGCAGTGTGGGTTGTGAAGGATAGGTTGATCAAGATAGCTCATTTTATTCTGGTAAATGTGAAGGACTCTATGGAAAATTGGCTAAGACTTCTATTCAGGAAGTAGTTAGATTGCATGGTGTACCGTCGAGTATCGTATCTGACAGGAATCCCAAATTTACCTCGAGATTTTAGACCAAATATCAAGAAGTCAATGGGAACAAGTCTAAAGCTCAGTACGTCTACTCATCCATAGATAGATGGACAATCCAAAAGAGTTATCCAGATATTGAAGGATATGTTTATAGGTTGCGTGTTAGATTTTGGGGATAAGTGGTTGGATTGCATACCATATGATGAGTTGGCCTACAATAATAGTCATCAGGCATCAATTGAAATGGTACCTCATGAAGCATTATATGGACAAAAATGTCAAAGTATCGTTGAATTGGGGTTGGACAGAAGATGGTCAAATCAGCAAGTCTAGGGAAGTGAATATTGAAGAAATGTCTAACAAAGTGAAAGAGGTAAGGGAGAGACTGAAAGCAGAAGAGTTCTGCCGACAAAAGAGTTCTACCGACAATAGAAGAAAGGAGTTGGAGTTTCAAGTATGAGATCAGACTTTTCTAAAGATAATGCCAAGCAAAGGAATTCTGAAGCATCTTAAAGGAGAGAAGCTGAGTCTTAGATATTTAGAACTTTTTCCAGTGATTGAAAGGATCGGACTCGTAGTATATCAGTTGGAGCTACCAGAAAGGTTAGCATGAATTCTTGATGTGTTCTATGTGTCTCAATTGAGGAAGTACGACCCTGATCCAGAGCATGTATTGAATGAGGAACCGTTAATTCTTCAGCCAGATTTGAGCTATGTGGAGAGACCAATTAAAATTCTAGATCGCAATGTCAAGATGTTGAGGAATAAGCAGATATCAATGGTGAAGATTTCATGGGATCATCATGGTTCTCAGGATGCGACATTGGAGACTGAAGATTATGTGAGGAGGAAGTATCCGAGTATGCTTTAGAGGGATAGCACCCTGAATTTTGGGGCGAAATTCTCCTAAGGGGGAGAGGATGTAATACCCCATATTAAACCACCTCTATTATGAGGGAGAAGTCATGCATGTCATAGCATTTTTATATTGCATTTGATAAATTGAATTATTTTCATGAAAACATGAGCTTCATGACTTTGTTGTTTAATGAATTAATTTGTTCTTCAAGTGGTTGTGTTATTTTAGTTAGTTGAGTTTATTTTATCGAGGAGAATTTATTAGAAAGTGGATGAAGCAAGTGAGTCGAAATTAAAGGAATTTGATAGGGGAATATTTGCACAAGAGTTTTGTGATTTAGTGGATAAATCTTGATGTTTAAATTTGAGATGGGCTTGAGTTCAAATCCCTGCTACTTCAAATCCTTTCCCTATTTTTATTTTCTCTTGCCAAATTTTTTTCTAAGCCTTGGCCCAAATTCACCTAGGGTAGCTGCCACTATGGAGCCAATTCCTAAAATTTAGGAGTATGATTTATCTTCGGAATTATTTTATAAAGCATTTGAAAATAAATTAAATTCTTATATCTTATCAAAATCTTTTAGAGAATTTTAAATATTACTAATTTGGATTTTGGAAAGCTATATCTTAGTAAATTAGTAGGAAATAAAGAATATAAAAACATAGCTTAATTTCTTCATGTAGCCGCCACTTCTTAAGGAGATATGTCTCCATGTTTTTATTTTCTTCAAATAATTTTAAATGGAAATAAAAGGATAAATGCTGGATTTTTATTTTTTTTATTTTTTTTAAATGAAGCACTTATCTTCTAGAATATGTGTTTCGAAATTTTAGGGAAAACAGGAGAGGAATTTTGGTTAGCTTCGAGAAAAAGAAAACCAGAAATTTGTATTGAATAGTTATTATTTAAAAGCTATTTAAATACTCAAATTAATATAGGGAATTAATTAAATTATTTCTTAAATAAATACCCTAATTCCTTTATATATTTTGCTGGAAAATCCCTTAAAGCAACCACCACCCTTAAGCTCAATTTAAACTCTTCAAAACCTATGTAGGGTTATCTAAGAAAACCTTAACCAATTAGGACTTTATTTTAGCCACAAAAAAAAAAAAAACAAAACAAAACAAAACAAAACAAACAAACAAATAAACCAAAATTTCCCCTCCCATTCTTTCAGATTTTCAGCAACAATCCGCCCCTATTCTGCACTAAAATTCCAGCCAAAAACCTCCACAAAATCTCTCTAGTTATCAAGCAAAAAAACAGCTACACAAAGACTCCGTTTTCTTCTCTCATTCTTGCCATCTTGGAGACCAAAAACCAGCCTGATTTCTCCCCTCATACTGTCCAAATTTTCAGCCATCAAAACCTCCAAACCGCTACCCAGTTTTGGCACTCAAAGAAGGACCAAAGCTGTCCAACTTTTCTCTTGTGATAAAGAATCCCAAACAATGCAGAACTGCAACAAACACCCAAACACCAAAACCCAGTCTTTTCTGTCCAGCAAACCATAAAATTCCTACCCTCTCAACCTCTCAAACTCATGAAACAAACAGCATTCTGCCTACTCAAAAACTCAGCCAGTCTACTCCAATAACAAAGCCAAAACCAAAACACCATTCAAGGTAAAAGATTTTCAACCCTTCTATTCATATCTTACTCCATTATTTCTCTCTTTTCTACCCTAAATCACATCCATAAGGGACTGATTTTCTCCCTTTCTAGGTGAGTCTTGACCAAGGACATCTAGGTGGACCAATCTCTTCAACTATCCATTGAACTCAAGCTAGTCATCAAGAAGTTGCCATATTTTAATTCTACTTCGCTGAGAGGTAATCAAGATCCTATCTTTAATGATTGAAATAACTTTGATCTTTAAACTATTGTCTTATGAATGCTTATGGAATCTAGTATCAAAGCATGAGTGGACTAGAATGATAAATATGTCGATAAGAGACAAAGATAATGCATGTATGAGATAGTACATTGATGCATCTTGTCATGAAGAATCTAAATCTATGCTAAGTTGGCAAAGATGAGATTTTGTAATGTTTATGGGGCTGATTATGATGATTTTATGCTAGTTGAATATAAGAGTTGTCGTATAGTTATTTGATTTGGATGAATGCATGGTACTGATCAATAGCATGGTAAAGGAAGTTGTATATAGGATCTAATGAATTAAATTACCTTGATTCCATGGATAAATTAGATGATAAATAAGATCATGAGAAGTCAGGTTGCATGAAATAGTGGATGTAATATTTCGATTCTAATTATAGAATCATTTATTCCAAAGAAGGAAGGAGTGGAAGCAAGGGCAATCAATTAAGTTGGTTCTAGCTATTGATTTATCAAAGTAAGTCCCCGCATAACCATTTTGGTAAATGATACAAGTTTACAAGAAATTTTTATAATGTTATATGGAATTGATGTCAATATGCTATTTCGACAAGATGATAGAAACGTTGGATAAATATGATGAGTTATACTATGTTGTTTTGATACTTGAGTTGGAAATGTGAATGTTTTCATTTCTAATTTTTTTTAATCAAATTTCAATTATTCAAACTCAAAAAAGATTTGTTACTCTATCACTAAAAGATTTGGAAATGCTATTACAAAAAATCACGTTTTGCGGTCAAGTTAATCAAAGAATTTCAAAAAATGGAAAATAATTCTACCCTAAATGGGGAGCATTGAGTACTCAGTGGGGATAGGCTAGTGGTACAAGTCTTGAACAGCAAGAGTAAGTCTTCTGACAGGAGGCCACCTCTAAAAGATGAACTCAACTTGGAAAGATGACAGTACTACTTTGTCAGGCCGTCCGAGTTAGTATATTGGTCCATGTGGACATTGTTGATCCAAGTTAGACAACCAGAGTATTGGGTGTACAGATGGAGGAGTATGTTACCCTAGTAGGAGGATCCCCCACAACCCATTGTTGAATGAATACATTGGGACGCTATCATGACAATAACCATGATATGGGTTATGATACTATTGTTTAAATAATTACTGATCCCAACTTAATGAATTATGAATTCAATGAGACGATGATTTCTTGTGAATTAATTTGGATTCATTGAGCAAGGCTCCTTTGTATAACTGTTATTGATGAAATTGACCTGCAAACACGATTTTGTGATTTTGATAAACCTGCATACATGAAATGGTTATATTTAACACTTGAGCACATGAGGCTTACTAATATGCTAATCTTACACCTTTTATATTATGATTTCTGTGGAGTACTTATTTTGAGTAGGTTGAAGGAATAAGTGATGATCATCCATTTGTTTATTTTATTTTAATTTATATTTCTTTCAAGAGATGTTTGTTAATTTTGATCTCTCGGATTTGTATATGTATTTCTCTCGGATGTAATAAGAGTATTTTATTATTTTATTTAGTTGGTTTTTTTATTTTTGATTATTTGTACTTCGTTATAAAGACCATTGATCCTCTGGATGGGGCGACATCCTAGCCTATCTAGGTACGTAGGTTGTGAGGTGTTACACTATCTTATCCAAAAGATGCATTAAAATCAATCCTCATATAAACTCTCAAAAGTTCCAATTAACTCAAAATCATAATTTCCAAAATAATATCCAATTACAATCAAAACCTTAAGCACGTCATTGTTCTACAAAATTAAACAAAGGATAAAAGATAAAACTCTTAGATAAGTCCTTTTTCTTCTCTTGAAAATCTCTTTTGAATAATGCTCCTTTGACTTGTGATTGAGTAGCTAGTTTGGATCCTTGAAATCACACATTTCTCTTGTATTTTTCTTGCATTTTATATGCCTTTATGATATTGAAATTTGTTGCTTGAGATGTAAAGTCTACGTAGAATTCAGAAAAATACCGAAATCCTTTGGAAACTGCCAAATTTGCACATAATCGCCTCTGGGCAGAGTGGACCAGGCGTCGGGACCAATCTATTTTTGTCCTTAATTTCCTCTTTTACAGAGTAGACTTGGTGCCTGGTGCATTATCTGCACCTAGCGCCGAGTCCAATCTCGAATCTTTCACTTTTTGCTGGAAATCGA
Source organism: Voacanga thouarsii (assembly GCA_026120185.1). Classification (NCBI taxonomy): domain Eukaryota; kingdom Viridiplantae; phylum Streptophyta; class Magnoliopsida; order Gentianales; family Apocynaceae; genus Voacanga; species Voacanga thouarsii. The sequence continues at coordinate 7,861 of JANUWF010003039.1, forward strand.
CTCAAATCTGCACAAATTCGTCAAAAACACTTTTTACAAGGAAAATATCAAGTAGTAAGGATTATGCATAGTTATTACAATAAAAGCATCTTAAAACAACCTCAAATAACTAGGAAAATAATGGTAATTTTAGCGCCTATCACATACCCCAACACTTGAACATTTGCTTGACCTCAAGCAAATAATATTTAAAACACTAAGCATTTAGAACAAGACACAATAATGTAGCAAATTTTCCCATATAAAATTCATCCATAATGAAGACAAAACCTTCTTCCAACCTTAAATATAAATTTGTCATTCACTCAACCCTTTCAAAACCTTATAAACTCTTGTATTAAATCAAACAATCCCAAGGCCATCAGAGTTTAGTTAAACAAGTTTATATCTTGTGCAAGAAAATCATGCTACTCGTCAAACAAAAACATTGATAACATAAATCATACAAGTCAAGCCATTTAACAAATTCAAGTATGATAAACTCAAAGTTACACAACTCAAGTAATGAGATAAGGAAAACACTCTATTCTCTTTTCTTCCTCCCAAAATTTTTTCAATGACTTAGAGAATTGATAGCCTCAAGTTTATGGATTTCTTTTCAGACAACATATTGGCCCCTTTTTAGTCATCATTTTTTTCAACATTTTTTCCTCTCATTTCTCTTTCTTGCCTTTTTCCTTTCCTTACCTTCTTGTCTTTAGGATATCCTTAAGACAGTGTGATGCTTCTTTGTTTCTTCTCTTCCACTCACCGTATCGGCCCCCTTTTTCAACAAAAGGTCTTTCTCTCTCTCTTTTTCTCAACAAATGAAAGCATTTTTTTTTTCAACTCATATTCTTTCCAACTTACTCAACTGCTTTTTTCCTTTTATTATATTTTCTCACATTCTTTATTCACAACTCAAAGTCAAGCAAACTTTAAATCTATGATACAAGAATTATTCAACAACTCTTCACAAATTTAATTATATCATCCATATTCAAGCTTAAAGAATAAAATAAAACTCAAATACCTAATATAACCAAGTATAACTTAAATTCTCAAGACTTAGAAAATTTCAATTTAATAGACATGTTTACCTTTAAATAAAAATCCAACCATAATAAATGATAAATCCATATAAAAAATTAGTAAGAAAATCATCACTCCATTATAGACAAATAAACTCAATTTTGCTCTAAAATCTCCAAATTTTCAATTTTTTTTCAAAATTTTCAACAAAATTATTTGATATCAAGAAAGCACCAATATTATAGATAAAAATTTAGACAAAGAATATTACTAAACCACTCCCCATACTTAAACTAGGCAATGTCCTTATTGGCCAACCGTTAACACAATAAAGCATCTCCAAAGGAACCAAAAAAAATGAAGAAGGGATAGAAAGTAAAGCAATACTACCCAAGTGCAATAAAGCTCCAATAGATATAAAAACATGAAATAGATAGAAGAGCTTATCTAAGATGACTTTATTCCGACCTACAAAAGGAAACACAAATAAAAGTACAAAGAAAATGATAATAAAATAATGACACACCTACATAAAAGAAAGCAAACTAAAAAACCTGGGAAAGCAAATAAGTCACGACTCACTCCCCCATGCTTAAGATGAGAATTTTTTCCTTATTACTAGGGAAAATAACACCTAACAACTCCAGACACAAAACAAAAATACAAAATCTTTCCACTCATCATGCTTCCTCATCAAACCTTTGAAAGAGAAATTAATGCTCATTTAAAAAGATACACATGATGAAAATAGAAAAAAGAGAGGGTTTTGAAAAATATAGGGTTCATGGAGAATATTAATTGTAATGAATATACATGTAGGACCCCTCCCACCCCCCCCACCCCACCTTTATAACACTCCTTTAGACGTGCAAATCAAGTTTCCAACTCAAAAGATATAAATTATGTCTAAAAATGGTGTAAACATGAGAATCACTACTTAACCCTTCAAAAGTTTTGTCACAATTGAAATTTTCCTTAATACATAGTATTTGAGTTTTCAAAGATGGGATCAAGAAATTCTTGCTTATCATTGCTTTGACAAATACCAAGTTACCTCTTTGAAATTGGCGTGAATGGTATATTTCGTCAACATCCTCCAAAGGCTTCTTATGATAAATCACATATAAATCTAACTCCTTTAGATATGTTAAACTCCATACATCATCATTTGGACCATTGTTCTACAAGAAAGGAAAGGAACCTATAGAATCATGTGACAAAGAGACATTAGAAGTATTAGCACATAGAGAAGAATCGAATACCTCCCTTTTCACATTAGGTAATTGTTCCTCATATCCTTTCTCCTTTCCTTGGGGAATCTCTTGTTCAAGTGTATGGAACTCTTTGGCATCTTCAACCAACTTGGCTAGTTGTGTTCTTTGATGGCTCATTCATTGAGATGCTTCTTCATGCCACCTAATGGATGTGTTTGTGTTGGCAACAAATGATTTCATTGAAGCTTCAAGTGAAGTCTCACTAAAAGTGGTAATATGATCATGCAAACTTGCTAATATATAATCATTATATCTCCTCTGGCATTGTAACCAAGAATTATTGTCCATGATGATGTTAGTGAATCTCTCACTCAAAGAAAAACAAAAATCAAATAAAAAATAAAAATAAAAACAAACAAAAATAATAGAAAAACAAAGAAAATGAAAACACACAAAATATAAATATTCACAAACTACCGAAACACGAAAGTTTGTGATATTTAAAAATACAACAATGGCTAAATCAACAAAACTCAAGAGTTTTCGATAGTGCCCATCCCCGGCAACGACGCCAAAAACTTGATGCTTGTTTTTTAGTATAGAAAAAATTACCAACAAATAACACAATTACTTAAGTTTTAATTAAAATTCCAACCACTAAAACTACACATTTTGGCAAGTATCCCCATCATATACTATAGAGAATAGCAAGTATCGAATCCACAAAACCTAGGTTCCCATCATACTTTACCCAAATCTTTATTGTTTACCCAATAAAATAAGAAGATAATAAAAAGAAAAATATATAAAGATAATAATATATATAACTCAAGGACGCAATTTCATGTAAGTAGACAATTATCTTGAAAACACAAGATTGAATCAATTAGCATTCATCACAATCGATTGTTGTCTCGGTTTCATGAAGGATTTAATATAGACCCACTTCATTTGCAATTCATGGAATCACTATCTTCTAGTTAAATTAGTGAACATATTTTGTCTCGAATAATTTATCTAAGAGATGCATTAAAATCAATCCTCATATAAACCCCTATATTCTACGTGATTTAAAACATGAAATTAGTCAATGAATCTATATTATAGCAATCATTAGCCAACCTTTGATTACATATGTTCTAAACAATTAACTCCTTTCAAGCATGTTAAGAGATAACAAATATTAAATTAATTAGTTGAAGTCATTACCAACCTCTTTTTCAAGAAAATAAATAACAAAAATAAATTAACCAACTCCATCAGAAAAATAAGCAATCATAAACCAAGATCAACAATCAATTGATCAAAAGTTCCAGTTAGCTCAAAATCATAATCTCTGAAATAACATCTAATTACAATAAAAATATTAAGCATATCATTGTTGTAGAAAAGTAAACAAATGATAAAAGATAAAACTCATAGACAAGCCCTTCTTCTTCTCTTGAAAACATCCTTTGAACAATGCTCATTTGAGTGGTGATTGAGTAGCTAGCTTGGATCCTTCAAATCACACATTTCTCTTGTGTTTTTCTTGTATTTATAAGCCTTCTTGATACCAAAATTAATTACTTGAGAAGTCTAGTCTGAGTAAAATTCAAAAAATACCAAAATCCTTTAGAAAATACCAAATTCACGCACAACTACCTCTGGGCTGAGTGGACCTAGCACAACGTCCGTTCGGCCTACCTGGCACCTGGTCCAATCGGATTTTGTCCTTAATTTCCTCTTTCGCAGAGATGACCTGGCACCTGGTGCATTATCTGGAGCTATTGCCGAGTCCATTTTGGATTCTTTATTTTTTTTGTTTGAAATCTACTCAAATCTGTACATATTCATCAAAAACACTTTTTACAAGCAAAATATCAAATACGAAGGAATATGCCTAGTTATTACAACAAAAGTATCCCAAAACAACATCAAATAACTAGGAACATAATGGTGGTTTTATCCTCTATCAATTCTCTATTCTTGGGTAGGCCCAACCACGATGAAGATATTAGTTAAATCCAACTCATTAATCCAGAATCATATTGCATAGTTTGAACATGCTCAATGTCGAATAAGCTTGCGATATTAACAGAAGGCTTTAGAACTCCTATTCTTGTGATATTAATGGAAGGCTTTAGATTTAATATTGTTGTTTGAAGGATTTTAATTATTTAATTAATTGTCTCATCATTTGGCATGCAAAATATCAACACTTTGACATAATTGTAATAGACTCAATTACATGGCTTGGTTATGGACTTTTCTAGATTAATTTCCTTGAGCCAAGATGGAAATTATTTTTTGTCAAAACTTATATGTTCATGCATGTTTTGGGAAGAAAGTCTTACCATCTTCTTACTTCATCATGGTCGCCATCTCTCATAAAATAAAATCTAATCTTATTTAACCTATGTAATCTAATTACATAAATTCCTAGTGAAGAAACTTTGAATTCCATTCGTGGCGAATTAGATGAGAAGAGAAATTACAAGATAATTACAAAGAAAGGTAGGACACAGAGACCTTATTTATTCAAAACAAAGTGATAAAATGCATGACACAATTGAAAGTAATCGAATTAATTTGGTCAAGTCCATAACCAAGCCAACATGCCACTATTAAGCTTAAAACACATTAAGCATACATAAATAGATGTGTATCAAATATTAAAATCTAAAATTATTATTTTAAAACTTTAATTAGATAATCCCAAAATCAAATTTTTGGAAAAATCTTGAGGTTCTTTTGGAATAAAAATTTTTTAGTGGGTGCTTCAAGAAAAACTAGTAACATAGGGGTCAAAGCGTGAAGATAGAAACTAAAAAAAAAATTATATTGATTCAATGATTGGAAACAATTTCCAAGAAGATTCTATAGAATGGCTTTACATAGCTATGCCATAGCCACGCATGGCTTCAACCAAAATTTTTTATTATTTATTATTTTTGAAATAAAAATAATAGACACAATAAAATCAATTGACTATTGGGGATATGCCATAGAGTCAATTTGTACTTATACTATTGTCGTTATGTTTTATATAATAATATGAGGCTTTCCTTTCAATGAATAGTGCATTTTGTTTTTGTGGTAATCAAGTACGTGACTTAATAGTAAAATCCAACAATGAATACAATGACTATTTTAAATCTGTCCCTGATCGTTTATTACTATTCGAATAATAATAAATTAAGATTAGTATATTTGTGACTGGATGGCTATGTTTTACTAGTCATGGATATTTGTGATATCAAGTCAAAATATAAACAAATATTAGAGAACATTGTATTAGACATGACTCACTGTGAGAGTACTTCATGAAACATGTTATCAGTACTTTCTAGCCATAATAATATTAAAAGTCCTTCGACCTAAATTCATCATAGTTTCCTACTTGATAAATTCTATATTTTGACGTTGTCTAAAGTTGTCTTTACTCAGATAATAAATTAGACTACTGTTGGATATAGAATAAATCAATGAGAGGAATATGATTGATAGTGAAGGAATTTATCCCTCTCAATTATGGGAGAGATATCCATGGGCCCCTTGATAAGTTAGACTGTTAAAAATGCATGGCCGTGCTCAAATATATCAATCTAAGATATTGACATCATTTGTTTGAACAATCTACTATGAAATCAAGAAATAATTGATTAAGCTTAATAAGGATGACATGCTCCATGCCTTATGCTTAATCTGGATATCGTGTGACAAAATGACTAAATATGAAATTATGGTTTGGTTCGAAGAGATCACTGATCTTCATTTAACCTGGATAGTTATAATGTTTTGCTAGAAACCACTTATAACTTGTGGCCCATTTAAATATAATTTTGGCACACTGCCAGTGTTAAATGAACCTATAGGGTCACACAATAAGCGAACTTGTTAGGTTATTTTTCTGGTGACTAGATTCGATGAATCTGGAAATATGTCTAAGTTAATCGAACTTAGAAAATTTTCCAGATACAATGAATTTGGAAATATGTCCACATTCCATGTATCTGGATGATGTCCATATTATAAGAATCTGACTCGGTAAATTAATTAATTAAATTACCGAGATAATGGCAGAATCTTATCATATCAGTTTTAATTTAATTTGAATTTAAATTAAAATACGATAAGATATTATTATGGTAGGACTCTAAGAGGTTCGGAGTGGGTTTTTAAGAAAACGCTAGCCGTCTTCTTGGGTGTGCCAATTTCTATTGAGAATATTCGTGCCTCCATTGATCAGTAAAAAAAAAAAAACCTCTCAAACCCTAGGCGCTAGCACTCCCCGAATAACGAGTGAGTTCGCGGTGTGTATCCGATAGATGACGTTTGCACACTGCAGCGTCTGGTGATCGTTCGGGTTGCATGTATAGTAACAGAATCGAAATCGATGGATAACATTACACTAAACATAGGTAATTCTACAAACCTATGATCTTCTTAATCATTTACTTGGATCCTCGGAAGGAATTCGTGGATGTTTTTCGCGTTTAGGCAGTCCACGAATCCTAACATTGACTTGCGACTTTCACATGGCCTTACGCGGCTACGCTAGATCCATGCATGGCTTCAATTAAATTTTTTTTATTTTTTAAATAAAATAATGGGCACAAGCCTCCCAAGGCTATAAGTCATCCTTCCAAGGATGCAACCAAAATTATACCGAATTGTTTTCTCCTTTTTTGGCTTCCATTTCTTTATCGAATTTAAGAAAACAAGACATCATTTTTTTTTTTTTTTTTGCAGAAAAAATTTCTATTAATTAAAAGCAAACAATTTCTATAATTTACTAAAATCAATTCTGTGTAATTAATACACGTATGTGTGTGTGTGTGTGTGTGTGTGTGTGTGTGTAACCAACTAAAACAAGAATTTTTCGAAAAATAAAATTTTACATGAAATAATTTCCACAGACTCAAATATAATTTTGAAACTATTTCAAAATTTAAAATATTTATGAAATAATTTCATAACGTCGAATTTATTTTGAAACAATTTCAAAGTAATAATAAATTCCATAAAATACATACGATATGGCTCTGATACTACTATTAGATTTCGATCATGCAAACCAGTTTACACGCAACTGAAAAATTTAACTGAAATCCATGCAAAGGATTACTCGTACGTAAATAAACTGTTCGAGAGAAGGGAAGAAAAATTAATTACCTCAAAAACGCAGCTTTTAAAATTTTTCTTCCGCGAGAATCCTTTCAAAAATCGATCCTATTGAGCCACTAAATTCCAGGGATATGAATTTCTCTAATATTGATCCACCTAAGGATTTGTACTCAAATTAAGCACCAAAACCCTATGTTAGTGGGTAATATATCGTGGCTTTAATATTAATTTAATTGGGAAGAAATTGGTTTTTTTCCCTTAAAGAAAGAAGAAAAACTCTATGTTGTACATTCTTTCTCTCTTTCTTTATGACAACCATTCAATTTCTTATATATGCACAAAGAACAAATTCTCTAATTTTTATAGGAAACTAATTTCCATTTCCAAAACCAAGTTCCACAAGAAGACCAAAAAGGAACATGTACAGATTTTTCAAATCTGTTTACGAAACAAATATTTTGTTCCTCTTTTTTCAATTATGGGCTTGGGATTTTCAGCAATTGTAATTAGGCTTATGAATTATAAAAAGTTTATAATTCACCTATATGGATTTAATAATCGCAATTGAACCCCAACTAATTATAACACTTTATAATTAGTCCACAATAATATATTTATTCTCACAAATTAACCCTACAATGTTGTCAAATAATGTCTTAAGTACCAATTCATTTATTGTGTTTGACCCATTAAGTTTTCCAAATAATTGGTAGCTAATATGAATTAATTCTATCATATAGAATTATTAATGCTTTTAATAATTAGAATTAATTTATTAATTCTAATTTATGATTAAGTTTATTAATTCTCTAATTAATAAATCTATAATTAGTAGATCATGAGTGATATCTATCAAGACATCATGGCCACCAAAAAGTCCAGACATGAACCTTTCAATAGCGAAACGTTAGTCCAATAAACTCCTTTCCCCATACAATATCCCATTCAGTTTAGAGTATGGAATTAGTGCTAACTCCATCCAGAGTATTAATTAATTCTCACTCGAAATATTTTAGTAATTGTTCTTGGAATCCATTACTCATCATGTGTATCAATTGGAATTATTTTCAACACATAGTCGCCTTGGCCATGGACTTCTTGAGTAATGATTCCTACAAGTAGCCTTGAGATATTAGCTCCTACTATTAGGAGTGGTGAATCCTTTATTGACCCTCTCAACTGCTTTTCTTTATTTCACATTGTACCTAATGTCCATCCCATAGGCCGTCTTGTAAGGACTCCAGAGATTGGAATCAAAATACAACGCATAGCAAACAAAGTACCTTGGAGTTCTTAAGTCTAAGAATACTTGCACATTTGCTATAATAAGATTCTATCACTGGCACTAAAGTGTTATCCATGTGATTATCTCATAGTTCGATCATCCAATGCACTTGTTCAAGTAACAAGCATCCATGTATTAACTTTGAGTATCACAATACTCAAGGACGTAAGTGTTGCCGCTTGATCAAATGAAGAAGTATAATACGTACTAATCTCAACGTATTAATGATGTCCTATCTCAATAATACTATGACTAGGGATAATTTAAGAACAAACACATTCCAGTATAGTAGGAACCTCACATCACGATCTCTTTCATGATTTCTTCAACACAGTGTTGTACTTGAGACTTTATCTAATAGTTTTTATACGCATAAACATATGAAATAAAGAATCTAAAAGATAAACAATGCCTGTTATTAATTTAATGTGCAAAATACATTGTATAAATGAGTACTTCTAGTGCAGAATCCTAACACCTTGCTCTCTTCTCTCTCGGCCAAGCTAGTATTTTTTCCCCTTTCTTTCTTCTTTTTTCTTTTAAATTTTTTATCTATATCTAGGGAAATCTAATTGCAATATGCAACACTCTAGAACCAAGTGTAGTTTGGTCCTTTCCTAGAGTATAAGGGTCAAGAGGTCATTTCTCAAGGTTAAAATATTAACTTAAAATAATAAAGTAGATCTAGCTTCATTACTCCTAATCCTTATTTAAACTAATTAATCTTATTAATTTCACTGGATAAAATAACCTGTATTTTTTTATTTAACATTGAATAACCCTTCTCCTAAGTACCTCTAGTCACGATTAGGTGTCTTCAACATAGAATAGCACTAATCCAACTATTTTCTTCACAAAACATACTTAATCCTCACTTAAGTTAATTAATCATACTCAACATATAATACATATCTAAAACTACTTAAGTGTCCTTAATCCCTTAATCATGTGTCCTTAATCACCATTAATTATTTTTAGCACAATTTAATGGTAATCCAAAGATAATCTCACTAAACCGGACTTAATTCCCACTAAGTCCGGTCATTAACTCTTAATTACTCTTACGAAAAACCCCCGCCCCTAAAATTTTTGTTTTTGCCGAAATGATCAATGCATTATATAGAGTCATTCTAAATATCTCACCTCATGCTTAGCTATTCTGGATTTCATGTAGAATGATGTCAAAATCGGTTCGCACTGCTGCTTAAAAATTTTATTTCACTAAAACCTTCATCTTGTTAACCTGAGCAATTTTTGTTCTGGGTTTTTATGCTTAACTTCTTCCTATAGTGACTAAGTTAAGCATGAAGGGTCAAACATATCAGTTACTAACTCTTCATAAAATCCTATGTAAATTCCTAAGATGATTTAGAGAGGGGTATTATAATCTCCCATCTTCTAATTAATTTTGTCAGTGAAATTTATAATTTACCTTCAAACAACTCTAGCTATACTTGTTGCATCTTTGCTTTTGAAAAGTGGAATCTTTTCTCTATTATAGTTCTTTCTCCATGCATACTTGCCATAAGTTTGGTGATCAGGAGTCAACTTAAGAAATACTTGTTCTCCTTCACCAAATTCTAAGTCTTTTCTTCAACAATTAGCATAACTCTTCTACTAACTTTGTGCTATCTCCAATTTTTCTTTTACTAGTCCAACCTTGTAGCATGTTTTTTTTTAAATCCAAACTCCTATTTTTCTCCCATATTTCTCTTTACTGCGGCCTATTCTTCCCCAATACAAAGGTGACTGACATTTATGTCCATACAAAGTTTCAAATTGTTCCATTCTAATATGCAGATGTTAAGTTATCAATCCACTTGTTTCAAAAGTCCAAAGCACAAACATGAACCACGTCTTCTAAAGTGTGTAGTACACGCTTTGTTTAGCCATTAGGCTATAGATGTGATATGGTACTACATTACAACGTAACATCATACAATAGTGAAATGAACCTCAAATTTCACATTGACATGATACTTGTATGGTATGATTACTTCCTCTATAAAAATCTTACTTAACTTTTCCCAGGATTTTTGTTCATTGATTGGAATAACAATTGTGCCAATCTATCAACAATGTCCTAAATTGTATCTGTTTGACTAGTGGTTAAACGTAATCTAGTATTCCAATCCCCCAACAGTATTACTTTTCTAATTTGCTACAGTTTCTTATCCTTTTCTGGAGCGTCTTTAACCCTCGATAGCAGTGTAGACTATATGGAGATGTTACCCAACCTTACTTGTACTTCATTAGAAGAAGTTTCCAAATCTGGAGATTAGACCACATAAAATGCTGTCACTTTCACCTTCAAACTCAATATACTTTCCACTACATTGGCTTTTCTAGGAATTCTTCCAGAAACCCTATCCATTTTTGTAGGTGCAAATTTAGATCTTTTGAAATAATGATCTACTTTAGACTTTTGTGGTTAGTGGTCAGTGAAGACTTTAAAAGTAGCTCCACATAGGTAGTGTTTCCATTTTTTTAATGCAAAGACAATTACTACCAGCTCTAGATCATGGATGGGATAATTCTCCTCATTGTTCTTCTGTTTAAGGGATATGTATGAAATTACTTATTTATGTATATTAGTCCTCCACCAAGCCCATCTTTCGATACCAATATAAATACCTTACATGGGGGCAGTGCATGTCGTACTTTGTTTTTCTCTCTTTTGGTTAAGTGTGTTAATAGTGAAGTAATCTTGGAAAACACTTTAATGAATCATCGATGGTATCTAGCTAGTCCTAACAAATTTTGTACCTTTGTGGGATTTTTGAACATTTCCAGTTGGTTAATGCCTTCTTTTTTATAGATCATATGTCTAAAGAAAGCTACTTTCTCCAACTAGAGTACATATATACTGAACTTAGCATATAACTTCATCTCCCTTAGCTTCTTGAGTACCTTCTGAAGGTGCTCAGCAAATTCCTTTGGGTTCTTGGAATAAACTAGAATTTCATCAATAAAAAAAAAAAACATACAAACTAATCTAAGGATGGTTGGAACATTTGATGCATCAGATCCATAAAAGTAGCTAAGGCGTTAGATACTCCAAATGTCACAACAATTAACTCATAATGTTCATGACATATATTAAATACAGTTATGGATGTCTTCCTTATGAATCCTAACATAATAATATTCTTGTCTTAAATTTAGTTTAGAATAACAACCTACTCTTTGCAGATGGTTAAACAATTCATCGACTGTAAGCGGAGGATACTTATTCTTCATTGTCAATTCATTCAATCCCTAATAATTTATGCACAATCTTAGTGTTCCATCTTTATTGTTCACAAAGAATACTAGTGCTCCCCAAGGTCATGTACTTAGTCTAATAAATCCTTATGCCAAAAATTCCTATGACTGCTCCTCCAACTCTTTCATTACTCTGAGTACCATTCGATGCAGGTGTGAGAAATCGACTCACTAGTTAGTATTACATTAATTTTAAATCCAACATCTCTTTTTGTGGTAATTTTAAACTCCACTAGAAAGATATCTAAATAATCACAAACAACTAGGACATCTTCAGGTTTCACTAACGCTATTGGTTTATGTAAGAGGCATGCCAAGTATCTATACAGCATTTTTGAAGCAACTTTTGGGCTTCCACTTCAAATACATCAAATTACGGGTCTTTACTTTTGACCCCCAACAACTCTAACATATTTTCTCCTACTTATGAAATTGTACACACTTCATTCTACAGTCTACCCTAGCATGGTGTTTGGATAGCTGAACCTGTCCTAAAATAGTATAATTATCTTCATGGTCAAATGTATAAGATCTTTCTTTTTTAAAACCATTCCTCCTACCTCAAATTTCAATTCTGGATATATCCTAGAACTATCTAGCTACTTTCCTGTAGATGTACTAATAATTATCTTCTAGATGACATCTTCACTTGGTACTCTAAAATATCAAGAAAAAGAGTGTGTAACAAAATAATGTGTAGAGCCTGGGTCCATTTGTATGATAGCTTTTTCACAAGATATAAAAATCTTACTATCCACCCATGTAACATCTACATCAGACTTGTCAAAAACTACTACTCGGGCTTTGAGGTTTAATGGTTAGTTTTGAACTCCTTTAGCTGGTCCTGCTTTGGTTCCAGCATTATTCGTATATGTATTCACTCATCTTAGTGTCCTTTTAGGATGTGAGTAATATGTAGTCTTATGGCCTTCCTCACCACAATTATAGCTTCACAATGCTAATCTTTTTGTTGTAAGTCCTTCTCCCCTTCTTTACATTTTCCCGTTTAGCTGCTAGTTGCCTCTTCTTGGTCATTTGTGAACCAGGCAATATCCTCCTTTAGTTCTCTACCTATCTTGTTCCAAATCCTCTCCTCAATACATGAAGCATTCTCCTCTGTTGCATAATATATATTGGTGGTGATATATCAATTAGTGATTGCCTTAATCCCAAGTGCAATTCTTTTATACAACATCATATTCTATCCACTTCAGCTTGTACTAGATGTGTCCAACATTTGGAAAGTTAGGTAAATTATGCAGCATATGTATATTGTCCATCTTTCCTACCTAAAATTTTAAAATTCATATTCCTTCCATTCCACTACCTACATGGAACGAATTCTTGTTCCAATACTTCAAGGAAACCTATGCAAGTCCATTCTCTTTCTTTATTGTTTTGTAGTCACCAATCCTTAGCTACTTCTTGAAGTTTGAAATAGCAAACTATACTTTTCTTTGAACAAAATAGTTTAAAGCTGCAAATATGTCCCATCCTAGTCCATCAAAGAATTGGCTTCCTATTTCTTCTTTGGTTTCCCTTGGAACGAAGGAGTTGAAATTGTTAAGGTTATACCCTAAAACAATTTGTACTTATACTATTTTCATTATGTATTATATAATAATACAAGGCATTTCTTTCCATGAATAGTGTATTTAGTTTTGTGATCATCAAGTACGTGACTTGAGAGTAAAACCCTATAACAAATATAATGATTATTTCTAAATTGTCCACGATCGATTATTCTTAGCGAAATAATAATAAATTAAGATTAGTATGTTTGTAACTTGATGGCTATGTTTTACTGGTCATCAATATATATGATATCAAGTCAAAATATAAATAAATATTAGATAACATTGTATTGGACATGACCTACTATGAGAGTACTTCATGGGACATGTCATGAGTACTTTCTAGCCATAAGATATTAGAAGTCCTTTGACCTGAATTCATCGTTGTTTCTTACTTGATAAATTCTATATATTGACGTTGTATAAAGTTATTTTTAACCAAATAATAAATGAGACCATTGTTAGATATAGAACAAACTAGGGAGAGGAATACGATTTATAGTGAAGGAATTTAAGCCACTCATTCTTGGGAGAGATGTCCATAGGCCCCTTGATAAATTAGACTGTTAAAATGTATGGTTGTACATAAATATATCAATTGAGGATATTGATATCGTTTGTTTGAATAGTCTACTATGAAATCAAGAAATAATTGATTAAACTTAATAAGGATGACATACTCCATGTCTTATACTTAATTTGGATATTGTGTGACAAAAGGACTAAATATAAAGTTATGGCTTGGTTCAAAAAGATCACTGATCTTCATTTAACCTAAAAAGTTATATTATTTTGCTAGAAAATGCTTATATCTTATGGACCATTTAAATATAATTTGGGCATACTGTCAGTGTTAAATGAACCTATAGGGTCATATATTAAGCAAACACGTTAGGTTATATTTTTGGTAACTAGGTGTGATGTATCTAGAAATATGCCTACGTTAATCGAACCAATAAAAATAACCAGATATAATGAATTTTGAAATATGTCCACATTTGATGTATCTAGAGGTTGTTCAGATTATAAGAATCTGACACGGTAAATTAATTTGTTAAATTACCGAGATAATGGTAGAATCTTATCATATTCTTTTTAATTAAATTTGAACATAAAATATGATATGATAATATATTATGAGAGTTGGACTCCAAGAAGTTCGTGTGGTTTTAAAAGAAAACCCTAACCGTTTTCTTGTGGTACTTTTCTCATAAAATATTGGTGCCACCATATCAAAAAATTTAGTCTCTTAATACCCTAGGTGCTAGCACTTTCGGGTAAGGAACTGAGTTTGCCGTGTGTATCCGATAGAGGACGTTCGCACATTGCAGTGTCTGTTGATCGTTCAAAGTGCATGTACGCCTAGAAATCTGAAAGTAGAAGTCTTGTAACCCCTAAATCAACCTTAATCATTTGGCTTAGGTCTTCAAATGGGATTCTGTGAATGTTTTTCGCTTTTAGGAGTCCACAAATTCTAAAAGAAATGTCTTCACCTATTATGGTTTCATTAGGTTGCCTTCTTTGGTTTGACAACTCCACTACTCACTGTAAAACATTTGTTATTCTCAATAGCGTATGTCTACTTGCATTATCTAGTGGTTTCTATCCACAATACATAGCACTTTTCTAACTTTATTCTTCTTGATATCCCGGGTAGGTTGTCTAGGTGGTATTTATAAGTTCAAGGTTAATTTTCAATTATCAAATAAGCACGTAAGAACAAAAGAGACAACACATAGCTAGCAAAATTGAACATACTTCGTATCTACTTTAGAACCCTATTTACAACACCATACTCACACCTAGACCCAACACTCTTTATCACTATCAAATTCTAAAGTTAAAGATCCGAACTCCGGTGATGTTGTATTTAGGATCATCTAACCTAAAATCTATAGTTTATTAGTGATTAAGTGCCTAACATGGGTCCTGAATTAGGTGTTGTTGAGGAATAGTCTCTGGCTCAAAATCAGAAGAGGTATCATTCTTTGATTCAACTACCTCAAGCTTTTCCATTTTCTTTCAGGCTTCTGAATTACTACAGGCACATTCTTACCAGGGGTGCTAAACTCTGCAACATGTTGGTTAGATACCAAAATGTGCATTCGACTAGCTTGATATCTCAGGCCTAGTCTAATATAGGCATGGATATAACAGATTTCAAGTCCTATTCAAATCTAAGTGTTTCTAATTTTTCTTATGTTCCATGGGCTTCTTACTCTTCTTGTTGTTACATTTCGATCATGCACAATCAAATGATGCGCAACAAAATTAAAACGAAATCCATAAAATAGGATCATTATATATGTAATTAAACGGGTCAAGATACAAGAGAAAATTTTTGTTACCTAAAGAACGTAGCTTTAAAAATTTTTCTCTCGCAAAATTCCTCAAGAAATTTGTCCATTCCTTGCAGCACCAAAAAATATAATTGTAGGATGTTGGAAAGTATGCCCTTAAAGACAATGTATTCTATGTAAACATATTGTAATAAAATGTTTATTCAATCAATTTAGTTTGTTTCTTATATTATTGCACATTTAAGGTCCAAGTATTTCAAGTAATGGTCTATGTGTTGGGTCGTTCTTCACAATAAGGTATAGACTATGGGTACTTGTGATACAAGTAAAATTGAGTTCTTAGTCGTTTGATGAAATAGGGCATTTCATCATAGTAAGACTATTATGCCACGATTTCCAATGAGGAATGGTTTACCTTAAATCAATGAGTAGTTCACTCACATCATTGTCATAAATGTATTTTGAATACGTAGAATTAGACCTGTAGTAGTGGTCTCTCTTAAAGTACTATAATTATAGAGACCAGACTATTGCTACTACAGTGTGGACAGATACCTTCATACTTAAGCATCACTTGGTGGCTTGGCGAAGCTAGGGTTTTATACTTTGATGTATGTTAGGTGAGATTTCTCTAGTGAGATCAATATCCTTTTATGTTGAGTGTATTACTCTAGATAGTTAAGATGGACTCATACAACATAGTTTCTATACTTCACACAGTGAGGTTAAATCACCCCCTTGTGATTGTCTAAGATAATCTAATAATCTAGGACCCCAAGAACATGACTCTAGAATGTATGCTTTCGAGTAGCATCCAATGATAAGCAAGTACATTCAAGTGAGTCATGGATTATCGGACTAGATACCTATTGGTGGTAGATATCTTTGAGATGGATGTTAGTACATTTATCTTGTCTCATTGATGGGTATTATATAGAGGGGTATTTCCATCGTTACACCTGTAGATCGGACACATTGCTTTAGCAATATTATTCTTTAGGTCAATATTTTCATGTGGTGATAAACATAAATATTTAAAATGAGAAAATGTGGCTACTTAATAGTAAGGGCATTTTGGTTATTTTAGTAGCCATGAATAATATATTTCTTGGTCCTTGGAGTAGCTCAAGTTATCTTGGTGTTGTTTAGACACAATCTGGGCTTAATGCATAATTATTTGGAAGAGATATAAAATTTATTCTAAGAGTACATTTAGAATTAATTAATTAATTTTGGATTTGAATAAGGCCCAAAAAGATAATTTATTAATTAAGAGAATTAGATTGGAATAAATTAATTAATTGGGCTGATATATGTTGACATATATTAAGAGTCCAATTTTATTTAATTAATTAGTCTTAGGTATTTAGTGAGACCCAGAAAAGATAATTAATTAGTTAAGAGGATTGTGCCAGTCTTATGCTGTTTTTTTTCTTTTATATATCATGACACCAAGCCCAATTAGGCTAGTGATTTTGGCTATTACGGCTTTGGAAGCCCTAAGGCTGGCTGAAATATGTTGGGAAAAAAATAAGCATTGTGTACTTTTTGAGTGTGCCACCTCTTCTTCTTTTCTCTTCCACAATCTTTCTTTTCCTTCTCTCTAGTAGTGTTATTTTATCTAATAATGGAGCTTTCACCAAACTAATTCCAAGAGCAATGTAAAGTCATACTTCGGAAGATAAAGTGTAGTAGCTTGTAGACACTTGATGCGTAGGAGTTGAAGCTTGGCGGGAGTTCTAGTTGAATAGCAGGTGCCTCCTTCTCCCCATCCAACGCAAGAAGAAGTTCTAGTCCGACCCATGCCTATGTTGGTTAATTCGTGACCAATAAAGAAAAGTACATACTCTTTCCTAGATGTGGCTCAAAAAACTGAAAAAGGTTTCCGCTACATTTTCTTTGATGTTTTCCGTTTTTATCCTTCAAGTGGTATCAGAGCCACGGTATTTGTCTAGAAGCATATACTAGGGTTAAAACTAGAAAGAGGCAGTTCTTTTACTATTAAAAAATGAATCTTTTATGATTTCATGTGATCTCTCATACATTAGTTTTATAGAGTTCATGTATGCCTTATGCTTAGAGTCATAGGAACACATATTCTATTGGTTTTCTGATTTTAAGTAGACTCGTTGTATGGCTCATGGTTAGTGGCATAGGCACTTGTAAAGGCATGTTTTTTATGCCTAGTTTAGCATTTCGTTGTGTACTTTTAACTTGTAAATCTTGGGAACTAAAGAATGTGATTGGGCTAGAATTTTTTGAGGGGCGAAAAATGGCTAAAAAATGGGATTTTTTCAGAAATCGTCTAACTCTAGAATTGACCTAGTGCCAGGTGGGCCGATCAGACCAGGCGCCAGGTCCACTCTGCCCAGCTGGAGTTTTTGGAGAAACAGATTGGACTCGGCACCAGGTGGGCCTAACAGACTAGGCGCTAGGTCTACTTTGCCTAGAGGCAGTTCTGCAGATATTGTCCAAGAAAAGGAGAGTACTGCTGATGTTCTATACCTCAATTTTTTTCCTTGATGTAATCATGTTTTGAAACCATTTGTTTGAGGTTAATTTTCTACAATAGTTTTATTTATCTATGGATAAATAATTTGCATGAAAAATGAATAGTAAATGATGGAACCACCTTAGGATTAAACAAGATCATTAATTTTTAATTGATGATGTTTAATCCAATGTTTGGTCACTTAGGAATTAATGAATAGGTTGAGCATGAAAAAGTTTACTTTTAGTATCATGCTTATTTCATTTTTGTGATCAAACACGCAAGTTCTTGTGAGACCAAAGTCTCACTAGATAGGATGTTTTTGATAAAACGTTTTAATTTAAGAAACTTTAAAAATAAAAGAGTTCATTGTTTATTCTCTTAAAGGGTATAATCCTTTTTCATAGTGAATAATGTTGAACTTAAGGTTATTTATTAAAGTATTACTTAGTTATTAACTAATAATAGTAAAATAAATTCATAGTTTATTCTCTCAAAGGATTTAATCCTTGACATAGAGAATAATATTAAATTTTAGATTTTTACTAAAGTTAATGAAACCAGAAGATTATAAAAAATATTTTTAGGCCTAAAACTCTATTTTCAATAAAAGATATAAAGGGAAAAGGGTTCCAACGACTCAATGGCTTCCATCACAACTCTCATTAGAGATAGTGGATTTCCTCGTGTTATTCTGAACATGACCTGCTATAGGATGGATTTCTAGAAGTATCTATAACTAATGGAAAAGTAAAATTAAAAGCTTAGGGTATTTGCTAGGATCATCGACCTACGTTGGAGGTTTTTAGCACAAAATTGCCCGTAGGTGGTGTGAATTAGTGGCCATCCCATCGGTGGAACTTTTTCTAAACTATTACCTATTTAAGAAAGTTTTGATTCCTAATGGTTATACAATTAACTTAGAATACTATTAATCTTACTACGAATCTTTGTTAGCTTTTCTAAGAGCCAAACTATTTATATTATTGATAATGATTTTATAAAGAATGTGCATTTTTATTTCTTACAAACTAAATGAATGTTTTCGCAATATTTTAGAAATATCTGGTTTTAATCCATTATCAGTCATTCTCAAGGAGAATAAGTTGACAGGCCCAAATTATATGGACTGGAAGAGGAACTTAAACATAGTACTAACTGACGAGGAGTACAAGTATGTGTCTTTTGGATCCCTGTCCTGAGATTGGGAAAGAACCTACTAATCAGGATCAAGAGGCCGAGAAGGTATGGAAGAAAGCCGATGAGTTGTCTAAATGCTATATGTTGGTTTCCATGTCTAGTGTGTTCCATTCTAAGCATGAGCACATGCCCACTACGTATGATATGGATTTGTCATTATGTACCATGTTTGCTGATAAGAGCGGGCCGGATTCTCTTAGGGAAATCATGAACACTAGGATGGTTGAGGGGGCGTCGGTTTAGAGCATTTGCTAAAGATGATTGCTTGTCTTCGAGGAGACTGATGTCCTTAGCACGATAATAGATCTTGAGAGCTAAATTAACATGGTTCTTGAAACTCTGCATAATTTATATTCTCAGTTCAGATAGAACTACAAGATGAACAAGTTGGAGAAGAACATGAAGCCAGTATCGAAGGTTTTGGTCTCTCATTCTACCTTTTAATCTGGAATTAAGTCAAAGCCTAAGAAATTCAAGAAGAAGAAGGTCCAGAATATTGCAAGGGCCTAGCCCATAGCATCTAGTCAGGCCAAGCCTAACGGGCAGCCCAAAGGCAAATGTTCCAGGTGTGGTAAGAAGGGGCATTGGAAGAAAGGTTGTTCGGACTTCTTAGCCAAGTCTACTTCAGGTATTACTCTATACTTACTATCTATTTTGATGGTTGGATCAAGATCTTCCTAGATAGTTGATTCTGAAGCCACTAACTATGTCTGTAACTCTTTGCAGGGGATCAAAAGAACAAGGAGATTTAGTAAGGATGATCATGGATATTGAGTAGGCAATGGAACAAGAGTATTGGTTGAAGCAGTAGGAGATCTTGAACTTATTTTTTATTGTAATAGGAAGTTGGTTTTAAATGATATTTTATATATTTATTATTTTAAATAGAATTTGATTTCAATTTCTAAATTGTTGAATTAAGGATATTATACTTCTATCCATTCTGGAATTTCCATCAGTAGATATGGCAATTTAATTTGTACAAGAAATATGTATAGGAATTGATGCGTAAATTTTTGGGTATATAAAAATTACCAAATTTAAATCCATCCATTAGTCAAGTTTTAATTAAAATATTAATCTCAAAATATACATACAAGCAAGTATTCCCATCGCAAACATAGCATAGGGAATTAACACGTATCGATCCTCAAAGGAATAAGTACACATTAATCACTTTTCACTCATTGTTTAACCAATCTAAATAAAGTGAAAAATAATAAAAATAAAAATAAAGAAATATATACAACTCAAGGATGTAGGATTATGCAATTTAGACAAGTATCCTAGAAAACATGAGAATGAACCAACAAGCAATTATCTCAATTAATAATCATCTTGGCATCTTGAAGGAATAAAAAGTAAAATTCAATCATTTTCCAAGTCATGAATCTACTTAGATAAATTCCACTTCATTTCCTAATCCATGGAATTACTATATTTTAACTAATATTAAGAGATTTGCCATTTAAGCTACGTAACTAAAACATGCATTAAGCTCAATTCCTTATAAGCATGAAATTAGCTAATAATTCTTTGCTCGAGGTGAAATCAACTATTCTTTGATTAAGTAGTCCTATAATCTTAACTTTGTCGGTCAAGTCCATCAAGATTAGATAAATATGAAATCAATGCAATGAAATTTCTAATATCTCAAGTCAAGAGAACTCGCATCAATAACCAATGATAATAAGTACCCAAATAACAAAGATGATAAAGAATCAATCAAATAACTTAATTAACACAGAATCATGAATCCTAAAATAATGTTAAATTATAGTAAAAACATTGAATACATCATTGTTAAAGGGAAAAAAATCAAAGATAAAAGAAAGCACTCATAAACAAGCATATTTCTTCACCGTTGAGGACTTTCTTGAACAATCCTCCATGATTGGGTGAATTCCACCTTCAATGTTGGAAATTTTTGTTTTTGAATGCACCTCCACCTATAATCTCTTGTATTTTCTTTTGCTTTTATAGCCCTTTTGGATGCTAAATTCATTAATTAAGAGATCTTAGCTGAGTAGGAATTAGAAAATATAGAAATCTTTGGAAAATTCCCAAATTCATGAACATAATTTCCGCCATCCATAGCGGTCCTGGCGCAAGGTACCATTGACCCACCTGGCACTAGGTACAATCTGTTCTTCTTTTGGATTTTTATTGTATTTTTGCTTGCCGAATAGAATGGACCCGGTGCCTGGTCCACTTGCTAGACTTGGTGCCAGGTCTATTTGTTTTTTTCTTGAAAGTTTGCTCGATTTCCTCTGGTTGACCAGAATGGACCTAGCACCTAGTCCCTTGACTGGGCCTGGCACCAAGTACATTCTAGAATTCCTCCAATTTTACTCGAATTTAACACAATTTGCACAAATTTGCCTAAAAAAATAATTTTTACAAGCAAAATTTCAAATAGGATGGAATATACCTAGGTATTACAACAAATATATCACAAAAGAATGTCAAATAACTAGTAAACTAATAGTAATTTTAAACCCTATCACTTACCGCCACACTTGAACTTTTGCTTGTCCTCAAGCAAAACACTTTAATCAAGAAAAATTATTAAGAAAACACAAGTTCTTTCTTATTCAAAAATTTCTTTACCATAACAAAGATTATGCCTTTCCTTCAAACTTTAGATATAACTCTTGTCATTCGTACCCTTTGAAAACAATGCAAACTTTGAAACTTTTGTCAATATACCACAAAACTCTTGAAGTCAAATTTATCAAGTCTATACCTTAGTTTAGGAAAATTATTTCACTCTCCAAGTTAAAATATAGATAATATGAATCACATAAATCAAGCCATCTAATAACTCAAGCAATATAAATCCAAAAATTGCTTAACTCAAGTCATGATGTAAAGAAAGCACTCCAATCTTTTTCGCTCTATTTTTTAATAACTTCGGGAATTGATAGCCTCATGTGCATGGATTTCTCTTCATACACCATATCCACCCCCTTTTTAGTTACCATTCTTCAATTTTTCCAACAAAATTCCTTTCTTTTGCTCTTGGGAATTCATAGCCTCAAGAAAGTGGATTTCTCTTCACTATCCGTATTGGCCCCCATAATCAACCAGAAACAATTTTTTTCTAATCTTCAAAATGGAAATAAAAATTCATTTTTTTCAATTTTCACCTCAAGAATATTTCACAAATCTTCCACAATCTTTCCTCTCAAAGATATTTTATCAACTCATATTCTTCCTCAACAAAACTAAAGGCTAAGCTAAATTTAAATACAAAATACAAGAGTTAGCTAATAACTTTTCCCATATTCATCATATCCTCCATATTTCCACTCGATGAGTCAAATAACATTCAAACACCAATGCATTAACAAGATTAATCAAAATCTCAAGTCTTGAAAAATATCCCATCTAACAAACCAATTGCACAAAAATCCACCAAATGAATGATCAAAAATCATATCCAAGTAATAAAAAGAATTACAATCAATGAAAACCACTGAAATTTTGAAAAATTTTCACAAAAAGGATATGGAAAAATATCTTCAACCTCATTCTTCCCCCCACACTTAAACTGGACATTATCCTCAATTGCCAAAAATATAACAATAAAAGTACAGCTAAGAAGACCAAAATGAATAAAGAAAAAGAATAAAGTGAAGAAGATACTTCTACAATATCGTAGTTCCACCATGTTTGAATCCACCACAAGAAAGGGTTACAAGAAAAGTTAGAAGAGTACGTAATGAAAAAAGAAACAAAACCCCAAAAAAAAAACATAAATCTAGAAAAAAAAATGAAAGGATAAAGAAAATGATGTAGAAAGCATCAATAGATAATTATAGCTCCTAAAAGGTTATGTCGAGATGCTCCAAAGTGCCATGTTTTTCACCCAAATATGATTTTAATCGACTTCCATTTACTTTAACCATTCTTTTAGTTAGGTGAGAAACCTCAACAACTCCAAATGGTACAAACTTGATGTATCTCATATAGCCCCGACCATCAAGAGTTTGACTTACCTGGAAATAATCTAATCCTAGAATTAAATACTAACACCTTATCTCTTTTTTGAAACTCATAGGGGGAACGAATATGCCTATCATGCCAACGATTCATCTTATCTTTGTAAATTTGTGAATTATGGTAGTCATTGTTACGCTACTCATCCAACTCATTCACTTGAAGCATTCATTGTTGTCCTACAAAATGAAGGTCAAACCTAATAAGTTCAATTGCCCAATGAGCCTTATGTTCAACTTCTACCAGTAGGTGACGTGATTTCCCATATACCAATCGATAGGGAATTGTACCAATTGGAGTTTTAAATGCAGTCCTATAAGCCCAAAGAGTATTATCTAGCTTCAAACTCCAATAATTTCTTGTATGATTAACCACTTTTTCCAATTTTCTTTTCTATTCTCTATTGACCACCTCGAACTTGGCCACTAGTTTGTGGATGCTAGGGGGTAGCAAACTTATGAGTAACCCCTGAATGTTTGAGAACTTTATCTAATTAGGTGTTACAAAAATGGGTTTCCCTATCACTAATGAACACCTTAGGCACTCCAAACTGGGTGAAAAGTTTTTTTGGAGATTTCACTACAACTTGCGCATCATGAGTAGGTAAGGCTTGAGTCTCGACCCATTTGGATACATACTCAACCGCAACTAAGATTTATTTTGACCCAAAAAACCAGGAAAATGGCCTATAAAATCAATCCCCCAACAATAAAAAATTTCACATGCTTGAAAATTTTGTAATGGCATCTCATTGGATTTAGAAATATTACCTATACGTTGACAAATATCACAACCTTGAACAAACTTGTCGAGAGTCCTTGAAGAGTGTAGGCTAATAAAAGTCAAACCTAAGTACTTTTCTTACGATGTTGTTAGTTTGGTAATGGCCTCCCGTGAGTCCTTCATGACAATGTTTCAAGATATTGATAATTTTCATGAAATCCGCACACCGTTAGATGATTTGATCCGCACAACACCGGAACAAGTATGGATCCTCCCAAAAGTAATGCTTGACTTCCCAGTGGAATTTCTTCTTTTGTTGTGCATTGAAATTTTCTAGAATAATTCTTGCAAACAAATAATTAGCAAAATCCGCATACTAAGGTAGTTGAGAAATCTTAACATCAATAAGTAGAAGTTGCTCATCTGGGAAGGTGTCATTAATGTCTTCTTCAGCCAATGGCTAAAGGTTGAGAATTTACAACCTTACTAAGTGATCTGCAGCTATATTTTTAGTTCCTATTTTGTCCCTAATCTCCAAGTCAAATTCCTACAACAATAAAACCCATCTTATCAATCTTGGTTTAGAATTATGCTTGTTTAGTATGTACTTAAGGGTGGAATGATCCGTATACACAATGACATTGGATAAAACAAGATAAGAATGAAATATGTCAAAAGCAAATACTATTGCAAGCAACTCTTTCTCCGTTGTGGTGTAGGTCTCTTGTGCCGCCATAAGAGATTTGCTGGCATAGTAAATTAGGTGAAAGTGCTTATTCCTCTTTTGTTCTAGTATTGTGCCTACTACATAATCACTTGCATCATATATTAATTCAGAAAGGAGAGAACAATCCAGTGCAATTAAAATTAGAGAATTGATCAATTTTGTTTTAAGCACATTGAAAGCATTGACATATTTTTTTATTAAAATAAAAAATACCATCTTTTTCAAGTAAATAAGTAAGGGATTTAGAAATATTTGAGAAATCCAAGATAAACCTCCGATAAAAACCTACACGACCAAGACAACTTTGAATAGCCTTCACAAAAATTGGAGGAGAGAGTTTCTCAATTACCTTAATCTTAGCCTTATCAACCTCAATTCCTTTTCTTGAAATTTTATGTCCCAATACTATAACGTTTTGCACCATGAAGTTGCATTTTTCCTAATTAAGCATGAGGATGGTCTTTTCTCACCTTTGATGTACCTTTTCCGAATTGGACAACTAGAAATCAAAAGAATCACCAAAAATAGAAAAATAATCCATAAGTATATCCATGATGTCACCCACACGCCCTTCAAATATAGCCATCATACACCCTTGGAATGTTCAGGAACTATTGCAAAGACCAAAAGGAATATGTCTATATGTAAGGGTACCAAAAGGGCATGTAAAAGTGGTCTTCTCTTGATCCTCTGGTGCTATAGGAATTTGAAAGTATCCGGAAAAGCCATCTAAAAAGCAATAAAACTCATAACCAGCTAACTTTTCTAACATTTGGTCAATGAAAGGGAAAGAATAATGGTCCTTCCAAGTTGCCTCATTCAATTTTCTATAATCAATGCAAACCCTCCAAATGGTTGCCAATCTCATTGGAATCAAATCATTTTTTTTTTTATTTGGGCTTACCGTCATTCCTCTCTTCTTTGGTACCACTTGTGTGGGACTAACCCAAATACTATCAGAAATAGGATAAATGATACCTGAATCTAAGAGTTTAATCACCTCACCTTTTACCACATCACTCATGTTTGGGTTCAACCTACGTTAGGGTTGTACTACGGGTTTAGCTCTTTCTTCTAACAAGATTTTGTGAGTACAAAAGGAAAGGTTAATTCCCTTCATATTTGTGATTTTTCTTGCAATGACTCCCTTATATTTTCCCAATACACTTACCAATTTGGTAAAGTAAGGTCTTTTGCAATGATCATGGGCAATTTTTCACCTTTTGCCAAAAACGCATATTCCAAGTGCTCAGGGAGGTCTTTCAAGTCTAATTCTGGCGGTTCCTCAATGAATGACTTCATTCTTCTCAAACTGCCATTTTTAATTTCCTCAAAATTTCCCTAATATATGACCTTCATTCGATTCCTTAAAATATGCAATGGATTGTTCCATATTAGTTTGTACAAATGATTCTTTCATATAGTCAAAGATAGGTTCATCAAGAATATCAACTGTTAAATAAGAATCATCATAAGAAATAGGATGTTGCATGCTTTTGTAGACTTTCATAATGACTTCCTTATCCCCAACTATTAGTGTCAATTTTCCTCCATAAACATCAATTAATGCTTTGGTAGTTGCTAAGAAAGGTCGGCTTAGGATTAAAGGGACTTTAGAATCTTCATCCATATCAAGAATAACAAAATCCATAGGAAATATAAATCTATCCACTTTAACCAGTACATCTTCCACTATTCCCCTAGGATATTTAATAGATCTATTCGCAAGTTGAATACTCATCCTAGTAGGCTTGGGTTCCCCTAGGCTTAGCTTTTTGAAAGTTTTATATGGTGAAAGATTAATACTAGCACCTAATTCTGCTAATGCATTACATAATGTAAGAGTCTCAACAAGACAAGGAATAGAAAAACTCCCTGGATCACTTTCTTTTCATGGCAAAGTTCATTGGTCCTACAAGATAGCTGAGTACTCTTCATTTCAAACCATTGTGGATACTTCTTGAAATCTTTTTTTTTTTTTTTTGTTAACAAGCATGCTTTTTAGAAATTTTGCATGTTTAGGTATGTACACCAAGGCCTCACTAAGTGGAATGGTTATCTGTAGATCTTTGAATATTTATAAAAACTTGTTAAATTGTGCAACTTTTCTTGCATTGTATCTGCGAGTGGGGTTAGGTATTGGTGGATGAAAATCTTATTTTTTAGTTCATTTTTCAACAGGTTCAACAAAATAAGTTGGTTCCAGCCCATCTTCTTTTTATTGTACTAGTTTTGTGTGGGGTTCATGTAGCTCCTTACCATTTCGTAATGTAATGGAAGCTAAATCATGTTGTGTTTCGACCCCTAATGGTGACATTATCACTAAATCTGTTCAAAACAAAATTTGCCTTTCCATATTTATAATCATGTCCTCAAATTTTGCCAATGTGTCATCTATCTCATGAAAATGTTTAGTTACGTGAGTGGCAAATTTTTTTAACACCCCTTCTAAGGTAATGTAGTTGGATAGGCGAGATCTTATTCAGTGAGACATGTTAGGATTCCATCCTATGCTCCAACTAGCCATCTTACCTATACAAAATAACTTATTTGTATCATATATACACATTACAATATGAAATCAAGTTTGTTAGTTAATATACATGTTTAACAAGTATAGTTGGAGAAAATTACAACATGTAGGGACATTAAATTATAAATATACAAGAAAACAAAATATGGCACCAAGTCATACAAGGAATATATATACATATTCACATATTAACATATAAACAAGTTTAAACTAACAAAATCCAAGCTTTCATGATATTGTTCCCCGGCAATGGTACCAAAAACTTAATGTGTAAATTTTAGGTATATAAAAATCATCAAATGTAAATCCATTCCTTAGACATGTTTGAATTAAAACATTAATCTCAAAATACACATACGAGCAAGTATACTTATCGCAAGTATAGTATATGGAATTAATGAATATTGATCCTCAAAGGAACAAGTACACACTAATCACTTTTCATTCATTGTTTAAACAACCCAAATAAAATAAGGTAATAATAAAAAAATATATAGATATATATACAACTCAAGGATGTAGGATTATGCAATTTGGATAAGTATCCTAGAAAACTTGAGAATGAACCAACAAGCAATTCTCTAAATTAATTATCATATTAGCATTATGAAGGAATATAAAGTAAAATTCAATCGTTTCCTAAGTCATGAATCTACTTGGATAAATTCCACTTCATTTCCCAATCTAAGGAATTACTATATTTTAATTAATATTAACAGATTTTCCAATCAAGCTAACATTACGAAAACATGCGTTAAACTCAATTCATTATAAGCATGAAATTAGCTAATAACCCACTGCTCCAGTTGAAATCAACTAATCTTTGATTACTTAGTCCTATAATCTTAACTTCATCAGTCAAATACACTAAGATTAGATAAATATGAAATCAATTCAATGAAACTTCTAACATCGTCATCTGAAGTCAATTAGAAGAACTCGTATGAATAACTAATGATAACAAATAACCAAATACCAAAGATAATGAAGAATCAATTAAATAACTAAATTAACACAAAATCATGAATCCTGAAATAATGTTAAATTACAATAAAAACATTGAATATATCATTGTTAAAGGAAAAAAAAAAAAGAAAGAAAGAAAGAACTCATAGATAAGCTTCTTTCTTCACCATTAAAGACTCTCTTGAATAATTCTCCTTCAATAAGTGATTGGAAATTTTTGCTTTTTAACCCAACTCTACCTATATTCTCTTATGTTTTCTTATTCTTTTATAGCTGTTTTGGAAGCTAAATTCGTTACTTGAGAGATCTTGACTTAGTAGCAATTAGAAAATACCAAAATTTTTAGAAAATCCCAAATTCGTGCACAGGATTTTTGCCATCCAGAGCGAGCCTGCCGTCGGGGACCATCGACCCATCTGGCGCCAGGTATAATCTACTATTTCTCTGAATTTTTGCTCTATTTTTGCCTACCGAATAGAATGGACCTGGCACCTGGTCTACTTACCGGACCAGGCGCCAGGTCTATTCTATTTTTTTTCTAAAAGTTAGCTCGGTTTTCTCTACTTAACCATAATAGACTCGGCGACTGGTCCCTTAGTTGGCCCTGGCAACAGGTGCATTCTGGAATTCCTCCAATTATACTCAAATTTGACTTAAATCTGTACAAATTTGTCAAAAATACTTTTTCCAAACAAAATGTTAAATAGGAAGGAATATGACTAGTTATTACAATAAATGTATCACAAAACAACATCAAATAGCTAGAAAAATAATAATGATTTTAACCCCTATCAGGAATCTTTTTTATATATATCCTACTCGAAATAAAGAAAGTAGTATTCAAACTGAATCTAATAATAAAAAGAAAAAAGGCTATATCAAATAACTCGTATTTGTGGCATCTAAGATTGGGACATATAAATCCCCAAAATGATTCAGAGGCTAATCGATAATGGGCCATTAGCATCATTGAGACTAGAAGAATGGCCTCAATATGATTCATGCCTTAAAGGTAAAATGAACAAAGGGTCCTTTACCAAAATGGCAGATAGAGCAATTGAAATACTGGCACTAGTTTATACGGATGTTTGTGGTCCGATGACTACACCAGCTAAAGGAGGCTACGAGTAATTCATCACTTTCACGAATGATCATACTCGTTTTGGTTATATTTATCTAATGAGAAGCAATTTTAGCTGTTTTGATAAATTCAAGGAGTTTTAGGCAAAAGTGGAGCGTCGAACAAGTAAATTAATTAAAATTTTAAGATTGGATTGCGGAGGAGTGTACTTCCACAATGAGTTTAAGGACTAGTTTGTACATCACGACATAGTATCTCAATTAACTACGCCTAGGACTCCCTTGCAGAATAGAGTAGCTGAGAGAAAAAATAGAACTTTAATGGAAATGGTCAGAAATATAATGAATCATGCATTTCTTCGTATTTCATTTTTGGGGTTTGCCTTAGAAATAGCGGCATATATTTTGAACTTGGTGCCTTCAAAATCAATACCTAAGACACTCTATAAGATGTGGAATGGATGAAAGCCCAAGTTGAACCATCACAAGATATGGGGTTGTCCAGCTTTTGTGCTGACAAAAGGAAGTAAATTAGAATCAAGATCATGTTAGAATCCGTACATGCATCAAATATGCATTACGCAGCAGAAATAAAAGGTTCTATGACAAAAGGACCACATGTATGCATGAGACGAATCAAAAAATAAAAAATATACCTTTCTTTGATGTCTCTGTTATTCAAAAATCTTCTTCCGCCTACTAAGGGAGTGATCCAGAACAAGACAAGAGTTTTTCATTGCCGCTACTGGAGTCTAAGTGTGAGACTCCCTCTACTAGGAGAATTTCTTGGCTTCTAGGGTGACACACATAGCAGAAAAGAAGGGAGGCGTGTGTGATCTATGTTTTTCCCTGGTTAAAGCCTAGAGAACAATTCTCATCACATATAAAAACATATCCTGCTTTTAATTGCAGTGATATTCCTGAAAAATTGCAGAAAACACATTATCGTGAATTCTAATCATTAGAATTCAAAAACTGCAATTGAAAACCTTATGTTTTAGCAATCACAATTTGGCCCAAAATTATAACTAATTATAATTTGGCCACAATTACTTCTATTTCTCTCAATTAACCCCATAATGTTATCAACTAACTGCTCAAGTACGTAATCCTCTATTATGTAAAGCCTATTAGATTTCCCAATCTATTGGCAGCAAATATGAATTAATCCAAATATCATTAGGATTAATAATCCTTAACAATTTAGAATTAACCTATTAATTCTAAACTAGATTGGTTTATTACTTCATCAATTAATAAACCCAAAAGTCCAAGAAGTCATGTGGCTTGACATGAACCCTTCAATAACATACTATAGTTCAATAAACTCCTTTTACCATATAATTGTTAGGATTTGTGGACTCTTAAACTCGAAAAAGATCCCTGAATCCCTTCTGAGGACACAAGTAAATGACCAAGAAGATATAAGGATTACAGAATTATCTCTGTTTGGCATAATAAAGATCCTTCGATTCTGATTGTGCTGTGTACATGCAACCCGAGCGATCACCAGACGATGCAGTGTGCGAATGCCCTCTATTGGATACACACGGCGAACTAACTCATTACCCCGATAGTGCTAGCGCTTAGGGTTTAAGAGGCTTTTTTTTTTTCTTCTAGTGAATAGAGGCACAAATATTTTAACATAACAACTCTCGTGAGAAGACAGCTACGATTTTCTTAAAACCCCTTCGAACCTCTTAGAGTCCAACTATGATATTATATTATCATTTTTTATTTTGAATTCAAATTAAATTAAAACTAACATTATAAGATTATGCCATTATCTTAGTAATTTAACTAATTAATTTACCGAGTCAGATTCTTACAAATCTGGATGTCATCTAGATACATAGAATGTGGACATATTTTCGGATTCATTGTATCCGGTAAATTTTTTAGATTCGATTAACTTAGACATATTTCCAGTTTCATCGAATCTAGTTACCAAAAAAATAACCTAACAAGTTCGTTTATTGTGTTACCCTATAGGTTCATTTAACACCGGCGAGTGTGACCAAATCCCATTTAAATGGCCCACAAGTTATAAGTGGTTTCTAGCAAAATATTATAACTATCTAGGTTAAATGAAGATTAGTGATCTCTTTGAACCAAACCATAATTTTATATTTAGTCTTTTTGTCGCACAATAGCTAGATTAAGCATAAGGTATGGAGTATGTCATCCTTATTAAGCTTAATCAATTATTTCTTGATCGCATAGTAGACTATTCAAACAAATGATATCAATATCTTAGATTGATATATTTGAGCACGGCCATGCATTTTAACAGTCTAACTTATCAAGGGGCCCATAGATATCTCTCCCATAATTGAGAGGGACAAATTCCTTCACTATCAATCATGTTCCTCTCCTTGAATTATTCTATATCCAACAGTTGTCTAATTTATTATCTGGTTAAAGACAACTTTAGACAACGTCAAAATATAGAATTTATCAAGATGGAAACAATGATGAATTTAGGTCGAAGGACTTTTAATATCATTATTGCTAGAAAGTAATTATAACATGTTCCATGAAGTACTATCATAGTGGGTCATGTCCAATACAATGTTCTCTAATATTTATTTATGTTTTGACTTGATATCATATATATCTATGACTAGTAAAATATAGCCATTAAGTCACAAATATAAAAGTCTTAATTTATTATTGTTCCACTAATAATAATAATCGATCAGGGATAGTTTAAGTATAGTCATTGTATTGATTGTAGAGTTTTACTATCAAATCACACACTTGATAAGCACAAAACTGAATGCACTATTCATGGAAAGAAATGCCTCGTATTATTATATAATACATAACGACAATAGTATAAGTACAAATTGACTCTAGGGCATACCCCTAACAATCTCCCACTTGCACTAAGAGTAATTTAACATAAATCATAATCCCATTGATATAGTATGACTATTATGCTTAGATGATAGGAGAGGCTTTGTTAGTGGGTCTACAACATTGGCATCAATTGATACCTTACATACTTTGACATCTCATCTATCAACAAATTCTCAAATGAGAAGAAAACGTCTAAGTATATATTTAGATCACTAATGTGATCTTGGTTCCTTAGCTTGTGCAATGGCTCCATTGTTGTCACAATAAAGATCCACTGGGTTCAAAATACTAGGAACTACATTTAGTTCTATAATGAACTTTTTAATCCAAATCGCTTCTTTAGTTGCAATCGAGGCAACTATATACTCGACTTCTATAGTAGAATCGGCCATGGTGTCTTGCTATGAACTTTTCCAGCTTATAGCACCTCCATGAAAAGAAAACAGAAAGGCTAATTGCGATCTGTAATCATCTATGCTAGACCGAAAACTAGCATCAGTGTAACCATTTACGACTAGCTCGCCTTCTTGTCCTCCATAAACTAAGAACATATCTTTAGTTCTTCTTAAGTACTTCGAGTATGTTCTTGACAGCAGATCCAGTGTGGCTCTCCGAGATTTGATTGGAACTTACTCGTCATGCTCAATGCATATAACACATCGGGTCGAGTACATAACATGACATACATTATAGACCCTATAGCGGAAGTATATGGTATCTTGTTCATGCGCTCTTCTTCATTCTTCATGGAAGGATTGTAAGTTTTGTTGAGCTTAATGCCATGTGACATTGGCAAGAATCCTCTCTTAGAGTCTTACATACTGAACCTTTTCAGTACCTTGTCAACGTATGCACTTTGACTTAGTCCAATTAGCTTTTTTGATCTATCTCTATAGATCCTTACACCTAAAATACAGGAAGCTTCACCTAAGTCTTTCACTAAGAAACAATTTCCCAGCCATGTCTTTACACTATGTAGAGTTGGGATATCGTTTCCAATAAGTAAGATGTCATCTACATAAAGTACCAAAAAGACTATTGTATTCCTACTTGTATTCTTATAGTCACAAGGCACATCTTCATTTTTTATTAAGTTAAATTCTTTAATTACTTAATCAAAACGAAGATTACAGCTTCGAGATGCTTGCTTCAACCCATAAATGGATCTTTGAAGCTTGCACACTTTATTAGAATTCAAATGATCATCAAAACCCACAGGTTGTGTGATGTGTATTTATTTAGGTATAAAAATCATATAAACATAAGCACTTTTCCAATCAATTTTAAATTAAAACGTTAACCCCAAATTAAACATATGAGCAAGCGTACTCATCATGAAGCATAGCATGGGTTCAAACGAGTGTTGAACATCAAGGAAAAAGTTTGCATTAATAACTTTTCTTTCATTATTTAACCGACTCAATAAAGTGAAAAAGAACAAAAAGGAAAATAAAATAATATAAAATAATATATATATATATATATATATATATATATATATGTCAAGGATGGAGAATTATGTAACTTAAACCATTAAATTGACAAACATGATCTTAAAGTACCAAATCATTATCTTAACGAATTATTCTCTTGGCATAATGAAG
Source organism: Voacanga thouarsii (assembly GCA_026120185.1). Lineage (NCBI taxonomy): Eukaryota > Viridiplantae > Streptophyta > Magnoliopsida > Gentianales > Apocynaceae > Voacanga > Voacanga thouarsii. Next base: position 41,806 of record JANUWF010003039.1, read on the forward strand.
GATTAAGATAGATTCACTTCTTTTTCTATCCATAAAATAACTATCTTCTAGACAAATTAGTATCACATATTCTATCTCAACTAATTCGCCCAAAAGATACATTAAACACAATCCTTGATTAAATCTCTACATTCTGGAAAACGTAAAACATGAAATTAACCAAAGAATCCATATTCTAGCAGACATCAATTAACCTTCAATTACCTAGTTCTTAACAATTAACCTCTTTTTCAAGTAAGTTAATAGAAAGAAACAATCAACCAATCTCATAATAAGCACAAGTCATTGAACACCAAGAATAATAATCAATTAATCAAAAGATCAAAGTAACTCTAAAAATTATGAATACCTAAAACAATGTCAAATTACAATAAAATAATTAATACATTATTGTTCAAAAAAAAAAAAGAAAACAAAGTAAAAGAAAGAACTCATAGACAAGCCTCCTTCTTCTTCCTTTGTAGACCGTCTCGCACAATCCTCCTTGATTTAGCGGAATTCCTCCCCGATTTGAGTGATTTTCGGTTTAGATCTATGAATTCTCCCATTCCTCTTCTATTTTTCCTTTATTTATAGGCTTTAGAAGTGCTTAAATTTATTGGTGTAGAGTTCTTGGCCGATTAGAAGTTGGAAAATACTAAAACTCTGTGAATTACAAAAAATGGCGCACGAAAATTAAGGCATCGCCTTAACATCGTGCGTATAGCCGGCGCCGCCTACAGCCTCATAGGTAACACCGGTTGTGATCTTCTTCTCTTATCTGTTCGTCAATTTTTCTTGATTTTTGCACAACCTTTCCAAAGTATAGCCGGCACCAGTTCCTCTGCCATAGTCAACGCCACCTCTGTTCTGTTTTGCGACATTTTTGTCTTGTTTTACTCCTAAAATCTGAAATAATGCACAAAATACCTTTTCAATGGTAAAATCTCAAATATGAAGGAATATGGCTAGTTATTGAACAAAATTTATCACAAAATAGCCTCAGATACTAGAAAAATATGACTAATTTAGGCCCTATCACATTCTCCCACACTTAGTCCTTTGCTCGTCCTCGAGCATAGTATCAAAGACAAGTGCAAAAACACAAGTTTTCAAAGAATCACTCAATCAATTTCAAAATAATATGTCTAATGCTTTCTTCATTCAAAAAAATAAAACACATGATACTATATCCTTCATAACAAATGCAAGACTTGTGTAAGTGAATAGTTACTAGTAGAAACATCCCAATACTTAACAATATTCTCAAACCTTTAGAAAGAATTTAGTTCAAGAAAAATATACAATCCATAAGCTTACTTTTCATACACTCTCTCACCAATCTGAAACATATCATGATTCTACTTAGATCAAGTAGGACTTTCAAGCTTATAATGTAAGGCTAAATGCTTGAATGTAGCTTGTCAAAGATGGATATAGGAAATCAAATATCAAAGAAGATAAGAGTTTGCAAGAAAAGGATAAACACAATGTATCAAGAAATTCCAAACTCTTCTTGCTCTCCTATTCCAAAATCAATCAAAACCCATAACCTTGTAATGCAATCATAGCATAGTTCAAGCAAATCTTGCATTTTCATCTATCATTCTCAACTCATCACTATTTTTTTTCACAAGATCATTCAAAAATTTCAACAATGGTGCCAATGACTTGATGTGAACTCAAGTTTTTTAAGAAATACTGACAGCTCAACCACCATTCTACTTATGATCTTTCTTCTCTTTCTCTCTCAATTTTTCTTTCTTTTTCTCTTATTTCTTCACAAGCTGCTATTGTTTGTTTGTTAATTTTTCTTTTTTCAATACTTTCTAGCAGCTTTTGTTTTCTCAATATTTCTTTTCATTTTCTTTCTTTTATTTCTCCTTTCTTTTTCTTTTCTCTTTTCCCAGCTCAACACAACTATTGATGCATGACTGAAAGTAACAAGTCATGATCTTTACACAAGTATTCTTCTTTAACATTCTCTTACATGTACTTTTATCAATCCAGAGCAATCAAAGATTTGGAATATAAGTCAAACTCTCAAAAAGAAGTAATGGACAAAGTATGACAACAGGTGTTAAGAACGAAATTAACAATTTAGGCTCAAAATAGGCACTAGGGATAATATCAAATAGGTAGGCTTGAAAAGCTCAAACTATCCAAATAAGGGCTATTACCGTCATCCCTAAGTTAAATCATGAATGTCTTTCTTAATTTTCCTCGAGAGGTATTCAAGTAAGTTCTAGAATGCTTAATGAATTTTAGTGTAAAAATAGGTTTAAGAACAATGTAAAGTATTTGATCAAGAACTACTTAGTCTATGTGCGTGCAAAAAGTCATGCATAAGCCACAAATGATATAGAATATATACTCTATAATCTATCACAAAGATATGCATTAAAAATACATCTTGAAATCTCAAAGAAAATAAAAAAAATTCGAGAAAATGTTGCTCTCTCACAAGGATCCCAAGACGAATTTTGAGAAGATTATAGAAGAATTTTCAATCTAACCACTCCCCCACACTTAAACTGGATATTGTCCTCAATGGCCAAATAAATAGAACAAGGAATTAAATGCCATGAGACCAAGAATAAAGGGGAAAAGATAAGAAAGAAATTACTCCCATTCATTGTGCATTCTTCTGTACAAAAGTAGAGTTCCTGGAGAAGGAGGCCTTGTTAAAGTACCTAAAAAGAAAAGTACAAAAGAGCACAACAAAGCATAAAACTAGAAAAGAAAAATAAACAAAAACTAAAGAAAGAAAATAGTACAAGACAGAAAAGAAAAGTACACATCCAAAATAAAATGACATGAAAATATAAAGGAAAAAGAACAAAAAGAGAGGGACAAGTAGGGACATGTTTTGAATAAGCATCTCAATCTGCCCCATCATCATCATCATCGGTGTGGACATGCCCTCACCACCATGTTGTCCTGAAAAGTGCTGCCTCCACTCAGCCCATTGTCTGTTCCATAGTAGCTTGCCTCCGGACAATGTCGTCGATGGAGCCTTGTATATGTAATAGTATCTCCGTCCGATGGGCTAAGCTGTCCCATCGATCCTGGATTGGGACTAGAAACTACTAGCTAGTGCTCGCAATGGTAGTAGTGGGTGCTCCTCCTCCATAGGTAGTGGCCTAACCTGATTGAGATGCCTGACCTTATGGGGTGTTATCCACTTCTTTAACACCTGGTTATACTGGTACCCGTAGCTCGTCAGTGTTTGCTCCTTAACCATATCATGCTCAGTGGTAGTCTCCATCAATTCTCCCTCAGTGCTAATACCAAAGTCTCTCAGAATCTTCATTATGACTAAGGGGAAAACGAAGGCTTTGGTAGAAAGGCGATGATGAACTACATCCCTAATAGATTGTATAACCAATGGGGTAAGGGGATAGGTTCGGTGGTCATCATCCTATGCAAAATATATATATCAATAAGGCGTGTTTCATTGAAACCACTGGCACTGGGTACAACATTGAACCCAAATATGTAGACTAGAGCTCTATAGTTTCAAATAGGATCATTGTTCGAATAAAAACTATTGCCTTGGAAAGCATTGTGCATGTACAACCCTAGAGTGGCTCTAGAGTTCCACTGGCATCCTAATTAAGGTCAGAAAGGATCTTTTGATTATTAGAATATATCACTTGCTAAGTATCATCATCATAGACCTAGAGGAGAGTAGCTAAGTGATTTTGTGTGATGATAATGGGGGTGCCCTTTACCCTTGTCTCTATGTGTGGAAGGTGTTTATTGCCTTTGTCAATCATTTTGGCATAGAATTCCTTAATGTGTACTGGGTAATAATTCCTTTTTAGCTGTACAATAGGTCCCCACCTTAGGCGTCTAAACATTATTCCAAGTTTGAGGGCACGGTCTATGGTCGGTGCGAATGTACGCTCCATAATAATCTTGTTAGAAGCACTCCTATTAGACCACTCCTCACATGATGGATTTATGAACTCAGCTGGTCTAAGGAACAAGGGATCTATAGATGAAAGGGCTGAGGAAGAGAAAGCTCTCGCCCTTTTAGATGGTTGACTCTGTGCTCTAGACATGTTGACAAGTAAGTAGTGGTGAAAGTATGGGGATAAAATGAATGAGCTTAAAGATTTTAGAAGGGTTGTACCTCTCTTATTCAAACACACACACATGCTCACTCAACCCTCAACCGAGTGCACAACAATAATTCCCAAACTCCTTTAAAGTATATCACACACCCAACAACAACCAATTTAATTCTTTCATTCAATTCAACACAACCTGCAAGATTACATAGAAAGATCACTGTAAAGCATAAATGTGTTGAACAAAACCAATGTATTTTGAATATGCATACATGATCATGTGAATGAAGGCATCATCAGGGGATTAGAATGATCAAGTGGAGAACAATTCAAGGCCAATGTGCATCACTACTCAATCATCATAATAGAAACAATCCTACCCTTAAGCAGATGCATAAACTCCCTAATGATTAGGTGAATGAATCAAATACTTAAGAATTATTAACTCATAATATATCCAAAGTCATGAAGCTCAAGAGTTAATCTACAATGTAAGAGAACATTATATATCCCAATTTTTGGCCAAAAATATATTTAAAATTATAGAAATTCATCTACAATATTTTAACCGTGGGAATTCAAGAAAAATCATACCTTTATGTTATCATATGTATGGGCAAGCAAAAGATACAATCTTTTTCCTAAAATCCAAGCTTTTTGCATGCGGATTGAAGTTTGGGTTTTTGTGAAAAATGGAAGATTTAGAGAATTTTGAACCGTAAAACCAATGAAAGAAGGATAGATTGATGTTTTAAAAGTGTTTGGGAGGTGAAAAATCAAATCTTGAGAGGTTTAGAAGGTGAAGCCAACGCCGATTAGATAGAATTTGAGAGGGAGTTGGAGAGTTTCAAAGAAATTATTGGCCAAAATGGCCTCTTCGTAATGGGATGCTCGATAGGAACCAGCATTGGTTCTAGTCCTAGCTGACGCCGGTTACATTCTGTCTAGGCACTGAATTTTTTTTTTCAAAATAAAAATAATGAACACGCAGTAATGATGAATAATGCAATTTAATTCATAAAGAAATACTAAACAAAAATAAAATAAAATGACAAAAATAAAAATTGTTCCAAATCACAAAAACTGAAAGCAAAATAAAAATGACTTCAATGTTTTTCGCGGCCTTGATCCCACAGATTTTCCTCAATGTTTCCTGCCAATGACCCAGCTTGATGATCCCCAAGTAGCTTAGCAAGTTGGCCAATTAAGCTCTCTAAGTTGTGCATGGAAGCTTTTAAGTTCCTTGTTATTGCATCAAACCCTTAGAACTTAGTCTCCGTTGTACTTACCAATTGGCCGATCAAGTCCTCCAATGGCGGTTTGGAAGGTGCTGAATTGTTGTTGAATAGGGGTTGGTTCCTTTGATTACCTCCAAAGTTAAAAGAACCCTGCCTAGGTTAGTTTTCGTTACTCGAAGTGAAGTTAGGTGATTTCTCTAACTGGGATTGTAAGTAGCACTATAAGGATTATTACTTGGATGGACATTACCTGCAAAGGCGGCTTGTTCCGTGGTTTCTTGGAGTGAACCCATATTTTGGCACTCATGATTTGAGTGCCCTTCTCCATAAAAATCACAATTCCCATTTACCACTTCGCCTTGAGGCATCACCATTTGTTCTATCTTTTGAGTCAACGCTTCCACCTTAGCCTCCAAAGCTGCCACAACATCCACTTTGTGCACTCCTTGCACACGAGCTTTTGACCTTGCATTTCCCCAAGAATAGTTATTAGAAGCTAAATTTTCAATGAGATCGAATATCTATTCCGAGGTGTTATGATTGATAGAACCCCCTGTGGAAGAGTCAACCACTTGTCGTGTTGCTAATGTAAGGCCGTTCAAAAAGATGATCATCTGCATTCCAAGGTCAAATCCATAATGTGGACACTTTGTCAACATCTTCTTGAACCTCACCCAACATTCATACAACGGTTCAGAATCTAATTGTTGGAAGGCAAAATTTTCGTTTCTAGGTTTGGCTGTCCTAGCGGGAGGAAGAATTTGGCATGAAAGTTTTCAACTAGGGCATTCCAAGTAGTGATGGAACCTGTAGGTAAACGTTTTAACCACGATTTAGCTCTATCTCTCAATGAAAAAGGAAAAAGTCTCAGCTTTATGGCATCTTTAGAAACATCATTCATTTTGAAAGTACCACAAATATCAAGGCACTGGCTAAGTGGGCATTAGGATCTTTTTCGGGTAGCCCATCGAATTGGACCATATTTTGGACTATCTAAATGATATTGTGCTTTATCTCGAAATTGTTCATATCTACCCTAGGTCTAGT
>JANUWF010003042.1:0-37051 GCA_026120185.1 Voacanga thouarsii
TAGTCAAAGGTGGTTTTAGGCGGGGTATTATAATATCCAACCCAATAAGTTGGTGGCTTTCCTTGAGAAAACTTTGAATGATGATCAACACATAGCCATTCTCAAGGTTTTGTATCAGTAAGGTCTTTTTTGATTGGTGAAATGATGATCATCACTCCACTTTTGATTTATGCTTTTCTCCCTGCTACCTATAGTGTTAAAAAAAATTATATGACACATGCTATGGAGTCAAACAATTTAGTTGAGAATTTTCTGACATTAGAACCAATTTGCAGTGCCTTGATTTGTAATGCTTGGTGAAAACTTTGCAGTGCTTTCAGTTGTAATGCTTGGGCTACCAATGCCTTAATAGTTTAATTTTATTGATTTCTTTGGCTCTGTGGTTCTTTTGTAATTATCATTTTTGTGGAGAGTTGGGTCTCAACTTTTGCAAGTAGAGAGAGAGATAGAGAGAGAGAACAAAGAAACCATCACTATCATATCAAGAGAAAGTAAAAAATTATTGCGTATGCAGACAGCATTTTCATGGACACCGATATCTTGCTGTCTCTCTTTCCCTCCTTGGATTAACTGAGGTTAAAAAAATTCAATTTGGTCCAATAAAACTTTGACCATACTAAAAGTTGCAATTTTTGAGAAGCTTTTTGTCGTACAGGTGCAATACTTGAGTGATTACATAATAGTATTTCCTTTTTTACTAAATTCATTTTCTAATCCAGCTCTCTCCTAATAGTGCCAAAGAGCTCACACGCACACAGAAGACCGCAAACACATGGATTATAGTGGGTGTTTCACAGACGGTGGGATTTTAACAAGTAAAGATATCTGCACTTATCTTTTAAGTATAACCTTGATAGTTATGGTGCCAAAAATTTATAATCTTTCAATCGATCACAAAGTACCTTTCACCTTTGCTATAATTCTAGTTAAGGATTTAACTATTCTATTTAAAGCATACTTGATATTAGTAGATGCAAATATCTCTATATTATCAATTGTACCTCTTGTAATGCTCATATAGATTCCTCGGTTGAGATTTATATATAAATTGATATAAGTATTTGGCATGTAAACAGATTTAATTCAAGAGGGAGAGGATATGAAATATTTTCACTACATATTTGGAACTCATTTTAGATCGCAAATATAGATATATTTATTTATTTTTTGAATATCATATCAAACTTATATCTGAAACTCTGTTCTGCTGGTAAGGAGATATTTTAAAGCCCAACCCACTAAACTTGAGCTACTTGTAGGTAAAAACTAATATTGAAATATATCAGTGGCTAATGTTAAGATTTCATCATCCCCATGAGTTTCCTCTTGTTATAGTTGGCTTTGAAGCATGCTTGTCTCAATCTCTTTATTTGGTCCTCCAACTGCTTATCAGGGATTTCTTCCATCAACTTCTTCTCACGTTCCAATATCTCAATAGCTTCTCTCTACTTCTTCTCAGCCATATGTCCTCCTTCTTCATTTCACATCTCCTGCAAATCCAATGTATCTCCTAAACTTTCTTGATTAGGGTATCCAAGCTCCTCAACTTCTTGTGAGGCCATCGACGAATTCCCAACTCCCTACATCTTTTCTTGAGAAGGGTTAGGCCAACATTTAGTTCTTTGACCTCCCGAGTGAGTGTCATGTAAAAGTACTCCGAAATGGTTGCTCTTGATAATGTATTGGAGCTACTGTCCTTCTCCTCTCTATGCCTTCGATCATCTTCTTCTCTACAGGTACTTCGTCTGAAGTGATACCTTCAATATTCATTTCATGATTGCTCACTCCAAATTCATTGCCAAAACCACTATTTCTCTTGGAAAAAGAAAAATAATCTCAGTAAAGGTAATTCCCATCAATGGAAGTCTTTGTAATTTTCTAGAATCACGAGTCCTAATGTATGATAACCATGAACCATGTTTTGATTTTGTTCAAAATCTATTAGGGAGTAGAAAGGATCATACACAAGCATATCCTCCATTACAGGAACAGCATCAAAAGCAGTGTCTTGAATGGGCAGATCAAATTGAAAATCAAAAGTAGTCTCTTGAATGGGTAGATCGAATTAGAAATCCAAAGTAGCATGTCCGAACTTTCATCGATTCACGTTTCAACAAACCCAAAAAGAGTTTAGTTTCATTATCAAGCACATGTCCAGATGAAGAAGATAGGTGAAAAGCCAAAAAAAAAAAAAAAGGTCCTCAAAAGTATCTCACCCGAAATCTAGAGGAAGTGATTGGCTTAAAAAGAAAAACACATCAAAATCTTACGTGTGGGGAAGAGGAGATTCCATGAATATATCTAGTCCATGAGGAGAAGACTGAGAAGAGGAAGAGATAAGGAGGAAGGTATATATGTAGTAGAGGAAGACGAGAGGAAGAGATAAGAAATAGACAAGGAGATGGGAGGAAAGTATTTAATATTAACTCATTTTACATGTACTACTATTTCTAATAGATTCCTTGGCATTTCCTACTTGTTATAGATGTATTATTACTTCTTTTGTGGAGTTTAAGGATTATTTATGATTTCAATATTCAAGAGATTGATTTTGATTTGTTTGGCATTAAGCAAATTGTGTTTTATTGTGATTGGTGTTGAATGAGTTGAACGAATTGTATTTGGTTTGAAATTGCAAGTGGATAGGCCTAAATACCAAGCAACTATTTTTTTAAAAAAAAAATAATCAAAATCGTCGTATTTGCTTATCAAATGCGACAGTTTGATTAAAAAAATAATTTTACATGTGCATGGTCAAATACAAATAAAAATAATAATTTTAAAAAAAAACTAATACGACGGTTGTGGCCGTCGTATTTAGTTAAGGCTTAACAGACCAAATATGACAGTATTTGTTGATCGTCGTCGTATTTGCTCTAGCCGTAGCTATTGTATTTGCTCAACAAATACAACGGTTTGATTAACCTAATACGACGGTGTTTTGAACCGTGTCAATAAACCTTTCAGGTGATCAACGAGCCTTTTGTACAGTTGTCATATTTGTCGTCATATTAGCCTAATACGATAGTTTTGTAGCCGTTGTCGTCCAAAAGCGATGAAACCAAATACAACGGCCTTATAACCGTCGTATTTAGCAAATACGACGGTTGTGTGAGCGGCCTCGTATTTGATACTTATTTTAGTAGTAAGTGATAATAACAAACAAATAAAATATCATATTTTGATTTTGATTTTTTTCTTAACAGTTTATACAATTTATTTGGCAATTATTACACCAAATTTGTCCTAAATGACAAGAATAATCAATTATCAAGAACATTGAATTAAATAATTAATTAACAATATATGTTACTAGACAAACTGAATGAATATTTAATTAATTAATTTTAATTACATAATTGAAAAATCAAAATGTGTCCTTAATATGTAAAACGATTCATTACTACTTAAGGGATCTTAAACTCAATTTATATAATAAAGGCTCATAACGCCACTCACTTATTTTCATTTCTCCAAAACTATCAATACAATTTATATTTTTTATATCTATCAACAATTTTTGTTTACTTTTTTATATCTTGTCACCACCTTTGGACCTAATTAAACTACTATAATTAGAGTTAGGTGTGTTCATTTCATTCTAAGAAATGGATTGGTTTAGTTGAAATTTTAAATTTTAAATTTAAATATTTAAATATTAAATTATAAAATCATGAGGTCGGAGACTAAATTTTAAAATTTGCAATTTATATTTGAAAATTAAATTAATTATTTTATTATAATTTATACTAAATAAAAAAAATATTACTAATTAGATGAGTATCTAAATACTTAAATTTTAAACTTAAATAACTTTTATTTCATTTAAAATTTATAACAAGATTTTAATATTTTTTAATTCATTAAATAATAACAAGAATCTACCATTAAATGCATTGAAGTAATTAATCATTTAATATTTATCTACAATCAAATATTCAATTAAATTAGTATTTAATTAATTCATTTATTTTAAATATTTAATTAAGTTATAAAGTAAGCTCTAAATTAACTACATTTCAAAACCTAATTTATGAAGATTGAAATATAAACAAAATGCATGCATACGAACTAACAAAAGCAAAAAAAAAAAAAAAAAAAAAATGCACAGAGAACACAGCAAAAGGTTAAATATTTATATCTCTGTGCTTTGGTAATTTCTTTGGTGCTGAAGAAATCGATTGAACAATAGGGACATTTGCTTCTCTGATTGTTGAAGCTTCTGGTTCGAAACCGGCAATTCGTCTACTCCTCCTTGGCATGAACGCCGGGCTTCTCAATACTCAAAATATTCTTCAACCTAATACTTGTCAGTGAAACAATTCAGGTGAGGAAAAACAAGTCTCTATTCTGTTGACTCCCTACAATTAATTAGCAGAGTCAAGAAGAACACAAGAAGGAAAACGAGAGAAAAAAAAAACAGAAGGCTTGGTCTTGTTTTTTGTTCACAGTATTGTCAAGAATGAAATACACGATTTTTTTCTTGATAATGAAAAACACCGAAGTTCTAGTTTTTCAAAACACTCAGAAGTTATCAATAGAAGATGTTTAACTCATCCTAAACTCTTATGTTCCGTGAATGACAAAAAAAAAAAACCTTTGGTCCAGGCTACTGGGCTATAAAAATTCTCATTATTTTTCCTAGACCCAATGAGCCCAAAAATAATAAATATTAATTATTTATTTTCTGAGCTTATAAAAATAATTAAATAAATAATTAATGAGGCCAAATAAACCAAAATAATTATTCAAGCCTTTTATCTAGTTTAGGCCCAAGTTAATTTTTTTCATTATTCAATCCGGGCTTAGACCCTGAATAATTAATTAATCAATTAAACTAAATAATAAATTTAATTTAATTTCTCTCGACATTTTATTTTATTTCAATCTAATAATAAATTAGACTTTCTAAATAAAATAAAAATTATTTTTAATTGAGACTATTTCCTTAACTCAAAAATAATTAGGACTTACGGGCTATTCCCAGGATTAAAAAGACACATTATCTTGGCTACTAAAATGACCAAAATACCCATACTATATAAATGGCTGTATTTTGCATTTTAAATATTTTCTAATATTACCGTAAGAAAATATTGACTCCAAGGACAATGCTGTGCTAGCAATGTCTCCGACCCACAGGTGTAATGACTAAAATACCCCTCTACACATCACCGTTCATTTAGAGAGGAAAAAGTGTATTAACACATCTCTAAAAGACATCTACCATCCTTAAACTTCTAATCCAATAATCCACGACTTATTAGAATATTTTTGCTTTTCAAGGGAGCTACCCTAAAGCAAATATCCAAATCATATTCCTTATGGCCCTAGATATTTATATTATTCGGACAACAATAAGGGGCGATATAGCATAGAAACTATCTTATATAAGTCTGTCTTAATTAACCAGTTATATATACCCATCATACAAGTATATTGGTCTTACAATAGAACCTCAACTTCAGTACATCAAAGCATATGCTTCCAACTTCATCGACGACCAACTCATATTCGAGCTGTAGAGTATAAATCCACGTTGGAACAATAGTAGTCTAGGTTTCTATCATATAATACTTTTAGAAACCACTACTACGAGGTTCAGTTCTATATATTCGAAATATGCTTGTGTTATAAAATGAGAAGACTACTCATTGGCTAAAAGTAAACCATTCCACATTTAAAATTCATAACATAATAACCTTATCATGATGAGATTCCTATTCTTATTATTCGGTTAAAAACGATAGTTTATGTGTTAAGTAACCTATGGTCCATACCTTATTGTGAAAGACCTCCATTCACATGAACTATTTACTTAAATAAAATGAGTCTTTTCCAGCGAAATTGTGCACAAAAGTAAAGAAAAATTCCCAAACAAATTCTTAGAATAAAACTTTTATTAATACAAATCAAAATTAAATCAGAAACATAGTCTAAGAGAGTATACTTCCCAACAATTTAATCATCGTATAATAAAAAATTATTAGACAAAAGTCATAATCTTTTATGACAATAAAACCCACCATGCCATATTAGGTGTTGTAATATGTTATCTTATAAATTTCTTCTCCTAAAGGTCCTAGCCATTTTAAAAATAATTTTTCTAAAATTGACTCTTTATAAAAACGTCTAGTTAAGGTTGTGTAATAGTAATGTTGCAAACATAACTTTATAAATTTCCAATCTTTTATTGATAATTTTCTAATTTCTAATAACATCTTCTTATTGTATTCTACTCGCCATAATTAGGACTCGTACTATTAATATCAATTGTACTTTATTAGTAAAATTATGGGGATTAGGTTATAAGGCTAAATCATTTGCTAATTCTTTAGGGAATTTTTCTTTATATTTTTCCCATGTTGCTCTAGCTATTTCTCTTTTAAAAAATTTCTAAATAACTATATATTTCTTTAACTATATGGTCAAAATATTGTTGTATATAATATTATACTACTAAATATTTCCAAGTATCTATTATTGCTTCCTATAATTGCGGGTCATGAATTGTTAAATTTGACATTCTACCACTATCTATTAATTTTTTTTGTTATCTATTATTTTCAATGATTATCTTTTGCCTTTAGGTGCTATTTCTTGCTTTATATCTTTACAATCACTCTAAGTCATTTTAGGTATATTTCCTAACGAATATAACGTTATAGATTGTTATGGAGGAGGATTGCCCGAAGAAATAGTATCCATATATTCTATGTATGTTTTATCCTCTTCTACTTTTTCTATAAAGTATTCTACTTTTACTCTTATATTTTTATCCTTGTCTTAATATAAATACTCATTATTTTCTATTTGTCCTATTTTTTCTAAATTTGTTTCCATTCCGATATGTTCTTCTTCAGATAATTCTAATCCTAATTCTTTTGGATAAATTATTCTATCTTTTGTTTCTATTATTTCTATACATACATTTTATGTCCCTTGCTTGAATGATTCTGGATCTTCATCTTCTTATATTCCTACATTAGAATTTGAGTAGTTTAAAAATCTAACACTAATCTCTCATTTATTTTTTTTTTTATACATAATACTTTCTCTAGGCTCTAATGGACTATTTTCTTCTAAAAATTTGCTAAGATTCTATTCTTCTCCTGTTAATACTTCTAGAGTGATTTTTACAAGCTTCATTAATTATATTCCTTTGCTAGCCATAGCTTCTATGATATGTTTTATTTCGACTTTATATTTAGTTCTAGATCCATTTGTTAATCTTCCAACAAAATCCTATACTTAATATTTTGTTATTACCACTAATTTTTTAGGGCATTCAATCCTAGTGACCCACTAACTATTTCAGATTCTAACTTTTACCCTCCAACTAAAAAAAGCATAAAACAATTTCTCGACCTTTCTAACCGTTTAAATCTGACCCTTTTATCAGTTGACCAACAGTTAATCCTTTCATCCATGAAAAAATGAAGGGTAAAATCATTATTTTATTGTTCCTTCTTCTTTCTTCTATAATTTTTTAATCTTATTTTTATTTTCTTCTTTCTTTTTTCAAATTTTCCACTTCACTGCAAGAACTCTCATACCCATTATTACTATCTTCACCTCCACAATTATATTGAACCCCTAATTTCAAAATCCTAGATGAGAAAGAAAAATTTTAAGCACATTGGGCCTATTGTTGGTGCTCAATACTCAGAGAACTCATCCTAGCTATTGCAATGGCGACTTCAACTATCGTTTTGTTGAGGATAAATTTTGGTTAGTGGGGTTACCATGGCTGTAATTCAAGACCATAGAATTCAAAGCAGAGGCCAACTATTACAAAATTGTAAAGTAAAGCTTGGATTTTGTGATTTTTGAGTAGCAAAATAAATATGTGATTTTCAACTATTACAACGCAAACAATATTGTTGTGTTGGTGCAAATGAGGCAAAAGAGTAAAAACAATGCATTTGCTGAGTAGACTCATTAAAAGAAAGTGGGTGGATTTTGCATAAACTTGGTGGAAGATGCTTGAGCTAAAAAAAAAAAAAAGAAATTGAAAATTAGAATCACAAAAGGCAGGAGAGAGGGATGGAGACACATTTTGGTTGAATAAAATGACAGCATGAAAGTGACCTCGCTGCAAAGGTATAGGAATGGTGGGATGAGTTCTCTTGAGGTTCAGTTCTTCAGCCTCAACAATCGAAGTCGCCATTACAAAGTCGTCTGAAATATATAAAATATATTTTAAAATAAGAAAGTAGCAAATGGGGTTGAGTTGGTGACAAGACAAATTATAAAAAAATACAAAGATTTCTCTTAGTATCTAGCATAGAGATGGGCACATTGCCTCGAAAAGCTTCCATCTTTTTTGCGCTTAGCTTCAGGAGAAGAAGACGAGATTGAAGAAGTAAAACAATTAACTTCAAATTTTCTTTTCGGCCACTGTTGATTGGGAATAAGAAGAAGGAATAGTAAAATGACAATTTTACCCTTCAATTTTTTTATGGATGAAATGGTTGATCGTTGGTCAACTAACGGAAGGGTAAGATTTGGACGATTAGAAAGTTCGAGAAATCGTTTATACTTTTTTTAGTTGGAAGGCAAAAGTTGGAATTCGAAATAGTTTGAAGGTCACTAGAATTGTTTATCCAATCTTTATATCCTTTACTTTGAATTCCTATCTCTATAATATTTACCAAGTCTTCGAATCTTATTATAAAACCTGGGCTACAATAAAATTAGAATTAAAATAACAATAGTGCTTATGGCTTTCCTTTTGTATTATATTTTTACCAAAAAAGCGCGCGCGCACACACACACATTGAAGGTAGTATATTAATTAGTATTGTGGTCATTTTTTATATGGTTTGAAAATTGGTGTAAACCTTTTGGTCCAGAAATTTCTTACTTCCCTTAGCAATTGTAGGAAGTTACTCCCACTTTTACAAGAACAATGAGCAATTGACTTTGACTAGAAGAACTTTAATTTTCGTGCTTAATAATCAAATGCTATAGATTTTTAGTTGGTTCTTTTCCAAACTCATTGATGAAAATAATCTAGATATTTAGCATCCTACTACAGTGCAAGTGGTGGATTAGATATAAACA
This sequence comes from Voacanga thouarsii, assembly GCA_026120185.1. Lineage (NCBI taxonomy): Eukaryota > Viridiplantae > Streptophyta > Magnoliopsida > Gentianales > Apocynaceae > Voacanga > Voacanga thouarsii. The sequence continues at coordinate 9,067 of JANUWF010003042.1, forward strand.
TCAAAATAATTTAAGCCCTTTCACCAAAAACTAAGGGATCGAAGAATTTCTTATGCTTATAAGCAAAATTCAAAGTGAACTAGTCTGGAATTGTGTCTAAGAAAGAATTTCAACAAAAATTATCGAAGTGCTTTTGGATGTGAATGAAAATGAGTTAGATTTTCAAAATCCGAATTATGTTCGAGGTGATATATGGGCAGTAAGTCTGTGATGAAAGAAATGGTCCCTAATTATTTGCCATAGATATCTTATTCAAAGTAGCTTTAGATTGTGAAAAGACTCTCTAGAGATAAGTGATGCTTTATACTTTATCAAACTTTGCTTTATTATAGCGTTAAAGTGCTTTTTGAAGATGAGATTTGAGCAATAAGCGATTTTCCTTGAAGTGTATAAAAGAAGGTATATTTGCGATATCCTAAAAGGATAAGTTATTGTACTTTTCTTTTATTGAGTTGTAATTACTTTTTCTATCTATACAAGTAGCCATTTTGCAACAAGAGGAACATCTTCTACAAATTCTTTTATAGTCTAGAATTTCTACAATGAAATTACTTATTCTCCCACAACTTATCCTTCTGATCTTTTCACTATTCTTCTCCTTCATATTACAATTTGATCCTACTATCAATTTGAAGAAAGTTACAAGAACACCTAATGAAGCACCTATTTTTTCATGTCTTACCAACTCCGTAGGAAAAATTAAATAAATGTATTACAAAAGAGGCTAGTAATATTTTTGAAACCCATAAGAAGCACGTGATATTGTTAGAAATGTGAGTCGAAGTCTTTTAGAATATCTTTTTATTTTAATTATACTTTTAAAAGGATATCTATTTAAATCTACTAAAGTCCTTGGAATTAAATTGAAAATTCATTAACTTAAAGTTTTTTTAAAAAATAACTATTAACTTAATTCTAGTTTTGGATGTTGATTTTTTTATGGATGGATTTAGATGTGTTATTGCATATTGATCTAAATTTCTACCTCGAATTAAAATGGTGGTTAATTTATGTTTTTTCCTTTAAAACTTGAGATTTTTATAATAATACCATTGTTTTTGAAAAACTCTTATAAAAATTGATTTATAGTGTACTTGGATTGAGATCAAATATATTTTAAATAAAAATGTAAGTATAATTTTGAATTTTATAAAAAAAATTATGAACTTAAAAATTAAATTATAAAAAAATTATGAACTTAAAAATTAAATTTGCAGTATACTTAGATGAAATAATAAAATTCATTTCTAGTAAATATTTATTTTCTTTCCAAAATAAGCCTAAAACAGATTTTTTTAATAAAAAAATTATAGTCAAAGTTCACCCATAGTTTCAGTAATTACTTCTCTGTTGTTTTTTTGATGGGTTGAGCATTTAACTAGAAAAGTTTGGTTGAAAATATTTAAAAATATAAAGATTTGAAAGATGAATTATTATTTTTAGAAAGAACTAAAGCTGCGAAAGTTACAAGTAATAAAACATAAAATAGAATCAGAATTGAACGATCATATATTTTTAAAATAATAAAAATATTTTAATTCATTTTTTAGATACTATATTTAGATAATAAAATTCATAACTAACAATTAACCTAAGCAATAGAGGAGTATGGTTGAAAGGGAGAATTTAGAAGTTTTTACATCTCAGAAAAGGAGCATCATTGTGAAAATCCAACTTTTTAAGGATGTACTTAAATTGAAATTATATATATATTTTTAAAAAATATAAATATAAATTTTAAATTTTTGTAAACTTAAATATCTATATTCTGTTCTTCTTAGAGCAAATAACAAATTTATCAATATTTCACAATTAAATTTTATTTATATTAAATTCATTTTTAAAATAAAAAGAAAACGATATTCTTTCGAAAAGGAGGATTAGTATGTAAGTGCATCTTAAGAAATAAATTAAAAGCCACTCTAGAATATTTGAAAGACAAAATAAACTAATTTTCCAACACAAATAAATGACATGTAATGTAACTGAAATAAATCTGACGTGGCTTTATTGCATTGGTTCGGACACCCTCGAAAGGTCCCCAAACATTCATGGTAAAAAGGTCCCTGAAGAATACTTGGCATAAAATGGTAAATTTTGTAATTTTACCATAAGAGAGAAGAAGAAAAAGAACTTCGGTATGTTTATTAACCCCATCGAATAACCAAACCTCCATTTCCCTCTCTGTTGAGTTTTCATTTCCCCGTGCCGCGGATTCGCTACCGATCCGCCGCCTTTATCAGCCACCTCTACTGCCGAGATCTTCCCGGAGAAGCTCCTCCCTCGAATCACGACAATCCTGACCTATTTAGAGCGAGGAGAAGCGAAAAATCTGGTAATCGTCGGTAGCCTTATTTGTTTTTATATTGACTCAAATCTCGTCTAGTCTAGCAAGTGCAACGCTATGTACCGATTTTTTCTTTTGTTGTGTTGACTTCGTGTTTGTTTTTATGGTTGAATTCAATTTTGTCTTCCTTAGACATCGATTAGTCTTAAAACACTTCTTGGGGAACAGGGATTTTCCGGTGAAGCACCTTCCCGTTTTCCATTGAGAAAATTAGTTTACCATCTATATTTGGGTTGGAGTGAATGTTTTTATTTCACTGCTATTTTGATGTTAATTGGCAGCGAAAATAATCTGTATCTGTGCTTTAAATGAGATTTTTGTGAATTTTTGCATTGGGCTTGATTGAATGAAAATAATTGCTTATTTTTCCTCTTTTAACCATTAAGGTTTGTTTGCATTCGCAGAGAATTTGGGTTTCTTACGGATTTGTGGTGGAAATTATTGGGGAGGTTAACTGGAGATCTTGGGTTTTGAGAAGTCATTACTCTGAATTGGTGTAAAATCAATGGCATCTCCTAGGGGCACTAGGCCAGGCAATGCTGCACCAAATTATAATCCAAGTTTATTAGCTGATAATATGCAGAATTTGCAAATTAACAGGGCCAATCAGCCACCACCTAATGCTAATGTACCTAGACAACCTACACCCTTTGGCCAACAACCACCACCTTTTGCAGGGGCACCTCCAGTTTCCCGTCCCGGCCCACCTCCTCCTGGTGCTTTTCTGAGGGGTCCAGTGCCTTCTGGTGGGCCTCCACAGTCTACATTGCCTTCGAGTGCTACCGTTCAGAGACCCACTGGTCCTCCTCTAGTTAATCAGCCTGCTCTGCCTTTTGCCACAAGGCCTCCACCTCCTAGGGCTATGCCTTCAGCAATAGCTGGCTCAGCAGTTCCACCACCTACTGGTGCTGTCCCGTCTCTTGGGCTGGGTCCTCGTCCTGGGCCTCTAACATCAGGCCCTGCATTTCCACCCGCAAGCTCTGCTGGTCTTTCTAGTAATGGACCACCAGCATTTGGGTCAGGGTTGACACAAGGTGGACCACGTTTTCCTCCAACTGGTAGTACACCAAGGCCACCAGTAGCAACTGGTAGTACACCAAGGCCACCAGTAGGAGGTCCAACACCACCAATGATGTCCTCTAATACTCCTTTGGAGCCTCCAAATATGCGTTTGCCCTTTGGAAGTCCACCTTCTACTGCATCACCTGGTATGGCGCAACCAGCACCACCATTTGCGGCGGCACCACAACATGTTCAACCACCTTCTGGTTCCTCACCATTTTCAACTCCAGCTCAAGGGATGCCTCCATCGTCTGGCCCTCCATATGCCACACAGACATGGCCAATGCAACCTGGGCAGGTGATTTTTCTTATATTTCTGATTAAGTTTGTTACTCATGTTTTGGTTTCCTATTTCTGAAATGAAGCTTCTGTTTTTCCCTTGTGAAATGCATGCAAGTTCTTCAATTTGTTTACAGGTTTCAGACGTGCCAAAATTGCTTCATGGTTTATTGCAAATTTTAGGGGAAACTTATAGAAAATTTTTTAATCATATGGAAGTGAAGAAAGCTAACGGCATTACCTATAAGGCATGTTTTTGTTACTTGCACCTGTTAGCAGTTACGTTCACAACAGGTATGAAGTTGAAAAGGTTGTACTTATCGGAAAAAATCAAATGTGGCTAAAAGAACAACTTGCACAGGTCTATTTTTCAATTCTTGAAGGGCAGCAGATTCACTGGAGTTCCTGCTTTGATGCAGGAAGCAAATCGCAAATGATCGTTTTTTGTAAATTTTTAGCGTTCTGTGTTAAGTTTTGCTTTTAAGGTTTAGATATGTATGCTGCCTTACTAGAGCCATTCATCTTGTTGGTTGTGTCTCAACCGTGGGCCAAGAAACATGAAATCACAAAAATGTTATACTTTGGCATATCCACTGTTAGCATTTCTTATGAATTACCTCTGTGTGCATGGGCAGACAGAAGCTTATGATTCTGATCATCTTAAAGAAGATTGTGCAAAAACTTTACCCAAATCATTAGATCCTTAATGTTAAAAGCCTATCTTTAATATCTGCCAAAGATTTCCCTGTTTCTCAATTCAGCTATACTCGGCACGTAGTGAGTTTTGGAAACTATCTATAAGCAACAGAAAATAGAGAGAAAATCATGCTGCATTCTTATCCAACGCATGCGAAGTGAATGAAGAAATGTCGTCCTGTTATCTAGAACATTTAAAGTTCTGATTTTTCTTGTTTTAACTGGTGTACTAGGTATCTATTTCTTTTACTTGGGTGCAAGTGTGTCATGCATCTTACTAGCAGAATTGCTTAAGGTGTAACTTCTTTATTTGAAGAGATGGAGAAGAAGAGGGTTATTTAAGAGAAGCGTTAAAAGGAAACGGGTTCTTCTGAAATATGAAAGATTTCATAATTTTCATTTGACAAAGGATGCAGGAATGTTGAGGGTAACCTACCTGCAGAATGGTCATGTAGAAAAAGTGACTTCCTTTCTTTATCTTTCCTCTTTATTCAAACACATCCATGGATGTATATTTTTAATTTTTATGTTTGGGATGAAAAAGGAAAGGTATGAGGCACATTATGTTTTTTTTGGGTGGGGGAGGGGAGGGGAGGGTGTACACTGCATATATGTGTGCTATTGTGTATGTATATATGCAGATTTTTCCTTGAATATTTATTAGCAGATCAAATTTCCCCACATGAGCATATATGTATATCCAGATAGATTAATGGACACGCATAGATATGTTGGGGGGGGGGGGGTATTTTATCTTTTATTGTGCGTGTGGATTGATTTAATGTAAATGGGAAAGTGAGGAGAAAAAGGTGGAAGAATGACAGAAAATAGCTGGACTGCTATCATTTATATATGGTTGGTTAATGCATATACATATATACTTGTAGTTCATGACTGAGACTCCACTCTCCTTCATTCCGCCCACCGAAGAAAACAGTGTAATAATTCTTATTTTCACATGGAAGGAATTACATTTTACTGTTTTCACCCTAAACAAAATGACACTTCATAATGAAGGGAGAAAGAAATAAGTTTGCTTTACTACACGCATGTTTTGTATGCTGGACTCTGGGCAACCGTTATGGTATTATGAATTTTTGACTATGGAGATTGTTCCAAATGCTGTAGTGAATATTTAAAGCTAAACTCTATCATGTAGTATAGTCACCTTACACATGGCAGTAGAAACAATATGGAATGGTGAGTTGAAGTTGCTATGGCTACATTTTTCTTTCTCTAAATTAATTTTCTGAACAGTTTTTTCCTGCTGTTTGATGAAGGTGAAACAGGCTGTTAAGAAACTTTGCAAGTAATAAAAACAGGCTCTAAGTTGTTACCTTCCAATCAAAGATGAGATGGTTTGGGATTTGTATTATCTTCATTATTTGGCTTGACAATTTCCTTCCCGTAAAAAGATCTGTTGGGTGAAAAGAAGTAGAGAACTACATTAGTAGCTGTTTGGACAGTCCTGAGCACAGGGCATCTATTTCTTTCTATTTTGTGTTATATTTCTGGATATTCAAGTAAGTTTCCCGTCCAAATTTTGTTCTTTAGATATTCTAATGCTCCTGAGTGTGTTTTAGTCCAGTTTTCACAACTTTTTTTTGGGGTGATTTGTATTCAGTCATTCTTCTCTTCCATTCTTTCTCTCCTTGGTTATTAGTTCTCTTCTTTTATTTCCAAAGTTATAGACTTGCGGTTAGAGAATTAGGATAAAGAATGTGTCAAAAGATCTGAGAAGTTAGGAAGAGAAAGTGGCCTCAATTTTTTCTAAATGCTCTTGAGTAGGTTTTAGATTTGTGGTTGTAGTTTTGGCTTTTTTTTCCTTTGATCAACGATCTACTATTATGTCATGAAAAGGTATCTGCTAATTAAGTTGCATTTAAATGTGTTCATTGCAAATTTTTATCTGAAAGATGTTTATTTTGAAGTATGATTAATGCCTTTGAAGTATGGTTCTCTGTAGTAAGCATGGCATTCTACTCTTTTTGTTAAATATTTTTAAATTCACAAGTTCTGTCAGTTGATTCTGAATTTAGCAACTTCTATAGGTGGCTCCCCCTCCATTTGCTGGTTCTATGCAACCACCTCGAATGTTCGGAATGCCACCACCAGTAATTAATCAACCCTTGGCTTCTATGCCACCTGCAATGGGTGGTCATATGGGTGCTGCAGTGACAGGGCAATCAAAAATTGATCCCAACCAAATCCCGCGTCCCATTCCCAGTTCTGCTGTGATATTCCATGAAACTCGTCAAGCCAATCAAGCAAACCCTCCCCCTGTAAGTTGTGATAACTATTCAGCACAGAAAAGATTTACCTTTTTGATAATTGATTACTGGTTGCAGTGTTTTAAAATTGGTTCTGCTACTATTTCTTTTCTCTAATACTTTTTGCTTGATTTCTCAGTTTGCGCCACTTGCTGTAACAGAAGGAAATGTAGACTGCTAGAATCTGTTTTCATAATCATTTTGTTCTTCTGTGTGTGATGTTTATATTGTTATGGTATCTCTATGTTCTCTAATTCTTCATTATTCTTTATTTCTGAAGCCTGCAACAAGTGACTATATTGTTAGAGACACTGGGAATTGCAGTCCACGCTATATGAGGTGTACCATCAACCAGGTCTGACCACTTCTCTTTGTCGTAGAATGTTCAATCTTTTCTTCATTTTGATTAGCCAATTTGTTGTCTGAGAATTTTCTGTTCAGTAGTCACTGGTTTCATATTTGTCCAAGCAATGGTGGTTCTGATGGTATAGATGTTTTTTCTTCTAATTAAGCAGATCCCCTGCACTGCCGACCTTCTGAACACATCTGCCATGCAGTTGGCTTTGTTGGTCCAGCCTTTGGCTCTTCCTCATCCATCTGAGGAGCCTATACAAGTAAACCCTGAATTTTCCTGTTCTTTTACTGATGATTTTTTAAATTATTTTTTGAAGTTCAATTAGGCATTCATATGTATCCATACCTCTGTATTTTTGTGGTGTCCATTGAAACAGAATCATTGTGCATTCGTTGATTATATTACAAAATTTGCAGTAGAAAGTAACCATAAGCATGTCAAATACCTAAAATAATTAAAAAGTCTTTTGCTCTTTGTGGCCATTTTTTAGGTACAAGTCAAAGAGTGTTTTCCCTGCTAGTTCATTCCATGATTGCTAATTGAGGATTGTAATTGTTTTCTTGTATATCTTCTCCTAAGCTTTGACTGCTGTTATGACTACAATGTAGTTCTTTCGTCATTATTCATGCAGAAGATAATCGTAAACAGTTAGCAACTGAAATGGGAACCGGGAATGGTTTCTGATTATGAGTTTCTGCTTATCATAGTCATTATAGTGGACACCAAAAAAAAAAAAAAAAAAGGAATTTTACTAGTATAATTTTTTGTTAATACAAATACAATGTAATGGCAACAAACTTATACACATCTATATCCTAAAAACAAAACCCTAAACCCCATTACACGAATCAAATTACAGTTGTAGAAACACCAAAAGACTTGCACATGCTTCTACATTTTTTTTGAAAATAAAGATAAACTATAAATGTTTCTGGTCTCGTAGAAGTCCTCAAATTACAGAGATTGTATTGCCAAACTTAAGCCTAATCTGGTGTGATGGTTTTGAAACTTAGAATGGAACCCTTTTTCCTTCCCCCTTTAGCTTTCTCCTTTAGTGGTTTTGGGGTTGGGGAAGCCTGTATGAATGTTGCTTAGTGCAGCTAGTAGTTCCTTCTTTATTTGGTGCTCTTTTTAACACTTCCAGCATCTTTTTGTTCTCCTTTTAACACATATCTTGTACGAAAGGGTGCATTGTGGATTATTGCTATAACAATCTTATTAGACAATTAGCGGTTATTCTAGCGTCATGTAGTGTCTCGAATACCTGAACTTTGTTATTAATGGTCATTAAGGACCTAAAGTAATGAGAAACTAGATGAATAGAAGGCATTGTGTTTGTGTATCTTTTTGGAAATTGTGGGAAGTTTACAGTGCATAATCTGCTGCTTGGAAGTTTGAGAAGCATTTTATTCCATTTGTGGGAAGTTCCATTAGACTTTGAAATGGATGTCCTTAGGGGATTCTATTATTTTTATGTTACGGCATAATGGTCACAAACCTTTTCCTCATCTCTGGTCTTTCAATTTATGTGTAACATGATTTGATAAACCATACATGAGTTTTCACTGTTGTAACTTAATGTGGTTTCAATTGATATATTTTTGCGCTTGCTTTTGGAGTGGTGTTGTATTGTTCTATGGTTTGGCCTTTTCTGGCTTGATGACTGAAAGTCAGGTCTTCTCATGTGAAGTACAATTTTAGTTCTTTGCTTATATGATGTGTATCTGTGCTTGATAGGTTGTTGATTTTGGCGAAAGTGGTCCTGTTCGGTGTTCTCAGTGCAAAGCTTACATAAATCCATTCATGAAATTTATTGATCAGGGAAGACGTTTTATCTGCAACTTATGTGGTGAGTATATACTTTATTTGATTCATGGCTTATGTGGTATTTTGTGTGGTAAGTTTCCTGTCATGCACTCCATGTAATGTTGTTGTATGGTCTTTTTCATTGTTTGCATTCCTTAATTAAGTTGGCTTGGGGTAATCCTTGTCTTATGTACGATTCAAATTCTAATGAATTCTGTCTTGGTTATTTTATGAAAAGTGGATGGAGGGGGTCGTGGAATAAACTGGAGTGAGTATCAATGGCCTTACTTGCTGTTTTTTGATGAGGAAGTGAGGAGCAAGGGAAGATGAAAAAAAGGAGAGGTTTGCAACCCTTTCTGGGTGACTTCGTTTCCTGCCCTCCCAGATAGAACTACTTGGAGAACATGAAGAATACATTAAGATGATATTGTTTTTCATGATCTGTAAAGTAAAACGGAAGGGACATTAATTGTTTGGGGTGGGGGGGGGGGGGGTGTGCAAAGTTCCAGAAATTGCTCTCTAGGTGAATGATGTTAGCTTTCATTACTTTGTTATAGCATTTCTTTCCTTCAATTCCACTGTCCCCTTCAAACAGGGGGGAAAAAGAAAGAATTTTCTTTTCTCTGAACTTTCTTGTATTAAAAGAAAACTATAAGGTGAACAAGATATTCTCCCCATGGTCAATGATTTGCATCTCCTTTCCCATTTCTTCAACCCACTTGTACTTTTGAAATAGTTGTTAATTGTTGAAGTCCTTGGTTCTGACATTTAAATTATCATCACTTAGGTCCTCATTCTCAAGAAACAGGAGCTCTGGCAGTTTAAATATTGATACGGCCTTTTTTGTTGCCTGATCTTTTGGCTAATCTAGATTACTATATATCTATGCTTCCCTAAAATGCACAAGAATAATCAATTTTTAATTTTTACTCTTCTTAACCTTTTGCAGGACATGTGAACGAGACACCCCGTGACTATCATTGCAACTTAGGTCCTGATGGTAGGCGTAGAGATGCTGAGGATAGACCTGAGCTATGTAGAGGAACAGTTGAATTTGTTGCAACTAAGGAATTCAGTGTTAGTTACCTCTGACTATGCCTGATATTCAATGTCAGAAATTTACTGGTTTGGAAGTCTAAAAGTAATTTTTAATGCGCTTACCTTCAAGTATTAAATTGCTTGTAAGAAGGATGTAATTTGACCCTTAGGCCTGAACTTCTGCAACAATCTATCACTTCTTTTATTATCCTTGCTCCTGTTTACCAGTTATTGAGCTCCTTATTGTGCATGGAATACATAATTGAACCAAATTTTCTTCAGACACCTTTGTCATTGGAAGTCAACTTGGGCATTCCAATTGATATATGATTACTTGTAGTGATTCCATTCCAATAACCAGAGAGCCCTGTTATACCTTCCAAGTATTTCCAATACTTGTTGCTGAAACGTGTAATGATACTGCATACGCTGGCCTGTCCGATCAAATTGGCTCTTGTTAATTGAGGAGGTTTTTTCTTGTTTTAATTAGAGAATTTGTGATCACTTTACATGTACCTTTTTATAGCTTAATGTTGGCTTATTGAATTTAGGAGAAGTGTAATGTTTCTAGTTGTTGAAAGAGCTGCCTTGTACGGCCAAACATACGTTGTGAATGCATCCGTTAATGCTTAGTGAAGAAGTAAATCCATTATAACTGCAATTTGGGGGTCAGGAGCTCTATGTAATTGTGACAATTACATGTTTGCCCAATCTCCAGGTACGAGAGCCAATGCCTGCTGTATTTTTCTTTCTGGTTGATGTATCAGCAAACTCGATACAGACTGGTGCTACCGCAGCAGCTTGTAGTGCAATTAGCCAAATTATTGGTGATCTTCCTGTAAGTCATTTCTGTTTTTTGGTTTTCCGATTCTATTTTAATTTTGCTGTCAATGACAAGTTGTTAAGCTGGTAATTTTTGATATACATAGAGTACATTTTGTTATTGGTGATTGTCCTAAGTCATTTCTGCTGTCATTTGTATAACTTTTTCATTTTCGATGGTGTGTCTAAGATAGGGAACTCAACAAACAGTGAATACCTGCAGTGTAGTAGTTTTAGTGAGAATAGCTTTTGAATACATATTTAGGTTTGCATATTAAGCTAGTAACTGATTGTGATTGTGGATCTTGCTCTTGTGCAATTCCTATTAATATCTACTCTAGGAGGTGTGCGTTGCTCTTGTTACAAGTACTTTACAATTGAAATTTCTGACACTAGTTAATGGAAATACTTCGTTGCATGTATTAGCCTTTTAGAAATGCTTACAACGAGATATGTTTGTTCATTTGGTGTCCTGGCCCTGGCATGGAGTAATATTGTGAGAAGAATTTCATAAGAGCTTTATAGGGTAGAAGTGTGGAACAGATTCCAGTTCACCTTCACTTTTTTAGGATTACTTAAAGTTACTAACTTCTGGGTTCATCATAATCTTGGAATGTCTTCTTCAAGCAAGGTTCTCTGATTGATCTATCAACTAAAGGTAGAGAAAAGTAGGAATATAAATGGCAATTAAGTACTAGGGTTTCGCCCTTCAATTATCTAGGCACCTGAAAAATTAAAAAAAATATTAGAACCAGAAACTTTCTATACATTTATTTTTTTATTTTGGTGATACTCAACTGCTGTATGACTTTGGCTCTGAAGAATTATTTTTGTTAGTTTAGTTTATTTTATTATGCACTATTTAGGGTCATCTGTTTTCTATGTTTGTGCTAGTTTGATGACTGCCTTTTCTGAATTCTATCCCTCATTTGAACATGCCAAGGTTGACTGGTCTCTGGCTTTTTATTATTATGGTTAGTTATTTGAATGATATGCTTCGGAATGGACTATAATGTACATATCATTTAAGTTCTGATAACCCAGATCAATTTATGACGGTTTTTAAATTTTCACCATTATAATCTACAAAGGATTTAATGGATTTTTGAATCTACCCTTCTAGCATTGGATTCTTTTCCTAATAACAGGGAATCTTAGATCTGTTATGTGCGTGTTTAATTCTTCATCAATATCTGTGGCTTAAACAATAGATGCTGATATATTCAGTTGAAATCCATGACCTTTTTTCCATGCTTTCACACAATTTATTATAACCTATTCTAACTTGTTAGGAAAAACTTGTGCCCCTAATGCCCCATGTTTGGAAACAAAAGTTTACGTTTACTTTTGACTAGTGTTTGACTCTGAATATTTTAAACAATTGAATTGTTTGAATTAATTTAGCACCTCATGCAAACAGAAATAACTGTTGCAATATGAAGAGGGTGATTGTAGGATTATTATTTCATGATTGTACTCGGTTTTGAAATTGACATCCCCTATATCCAAAATGGAGATGTTGAGATTTCCGTAGTACTCTGTGCATTTGATAGAAAGATAACATTAGCTTTCAGACTTCCGCACTCTTGATATCAAATTTCGATACACTTAATGCATTTGATGTAGAAAGATGAACTGAAGTCAGAAAATATTGGTAATGATGCAGGAGGGTCCTCGGACAATGGTAGGGATTGCTACATTTGACTCAACAATCCACTTCTACAATCTTAAACGTGCTTTGCAGCAGGTTAATGCACTCAACTCTTTAACCCATGTGAAATTCTCTTCTAATTCTTCTTTTTGCTGATTTCTTTCATTAAAAGGATAATATATGGAATGCATACATGTAGACAGCCTGCATCCTTATATTCCTTTCAGGAAGAATTTCCATTTCTCCATTCTATGAAAATCTATACATTTAGTTCTTTCTTCAATCTGACAGTCTGACGTGAGAGTAAAATGTGAATTTCTTTCATAATGGGTAGATTCATCACTGATACTTAAAACTAAGTTATAACCAACAAATTTAGGCCCAAACCAGCCCAGTGAATTGGTGCCGCATCAAGCTGATTTTGCTAGTGAATCAACCAGATAATCAGATTTATTCAATCAATATTGCATTTCCTTTCAGTATCACAGATACCATGTTCAATTGCAAATTTTCTATTTTTACACTCTTTATTATTTGTTTTTTATTAAGAAATTTTGTCCGATTTATGAGTTAACAAATATCTATTCAAATGATTGGTGAGAAATTTTCATGTGTGACATTAACCAATTCTGAGTTGCAATTCCATTGATGCTGTTAACCTATGCTTGCAGCCATTGATGCTCGTAATCCCTGATGTGCAAGACGTTTATACTCCACTTCAAAGTGACATAATTGTTCAACTTTCTGAGGTCACTTCTACAAAATCTTTGCTTTGATGTCTTTCTGTAGTATTCTTTTTCCTTTTTCCTCCCCCCTCTTTGTTTTCCTTTGAGCTTGATAAGAGGTTGAGGTTGGTGGAAAACTTATGAAGCAACTAGCATCTTGATTATTTTTTAAGACTTTCAAGTACTAATGATGAATCTTCTGCAGTGCCGTCAACATCTAGACTTGTTACTTGAGAATATCCCTACAGTATTTCAGAACAATAGAATTGCTGATTCTGCCTTCAGTGCTGCAGTCAAGGTATGTACACCTTTTCTTACAACTGCTGTAATTGTAATTCTTTAATTGAAATGACATTATATGGTCTCTAAAAGTTTGGAGCAGAACTTTCTGCTAAAAATTAAAAGCTTGCATTGCCTTACAAAAATAAATTTGGTGCTCAACAATGATTTTGAAAATTGTTAGTTTGGTGCAAAAGAGGGGGTAGATTTAAGCTAGTTGGAATTCATATGCTGAGGTCCTGTTCTTGGTTGGGCCTCATATTCAAGGTGTTAATATTGCATATGCTGGAGGTGGTGCTTTTTGTAGTAGCAAAGGAATTTTCAGAAAGAAGTAATAAAGATAGAGATCAATAACATAAATATGCTAGATTTTCTCTAGTGATTCTACCTCCTTGATCTTTGTTCTACAGTACCTGTTATTGACATGTACAAGATTGATGTCTTTTTCACTATAATACTAATGCCCACATTTAATTTGATTTTTGAAACATGGTACACAAGTTTAACATATAGTCCTTGTCATACATTAGGCAGCTTTTTTGGCGATGAAGAGTAGTGGAGGCAAACTTCTTGTGTTCCAATCAGGTAAGCTCATAAGCCTACTGATAGGCATAAAGGGAAATTTGTTCTATTATGCATCTGTATCTTGTTATGCATGTTTCTATTGAAAAATGAAATTATTAACTTAGCTATTCTCCCCTTATATAAGGCTCTGCTATGCTTTTTCCTTTCTCTATACTAATAACACTGAAGCAAACTTCTTCTCTTCTCTGATTGGACTGAGCCTAAGAAACTCGACTTCATTGGCGCACCACTTTTAATTCAGACACAGAAATAGTAAAATCACAAAATGTTGGACTGAGATTTTGAAAAACTCTTTTTTTTTAATTTAAATGTGCAGTTGAATATCAGAAAGATTCAAAGCTGAGCATAGAATTTCTTGCTGTAGATCTCTACAGAAGTGATTGGCATTGTTGGACTTGTATTTAAATATAACCTGCAAGAATTAAGGAGGTGAAATGGTTTTTGAGTATCCTTAGGTAGATGTTCAATTTCAATGAAATATGTATGGAGTGTGGTGAAATGTCTTTAGTTTAAATGGGACATTTAGTGAGCTGATTTCACCCAGGCCAAGATAAATATATTGATTGATAAGCAAAGAAAAGGCTTCATATTGCTGTATCCTTCATTGATTGTGATAGAAAACAGGGTAGAGGATGTTATATATCAGTGTGAGGTCTCTTTTCCTCTTTTTTCAATTTATTTGTCTTCACAATTTTCAAAAGCTGGGCTTGCACCACAGGAGCAAGAGCTTATGCTTTATGTAGTTATGGCTCACCCTTAGTTTTAGTTTAGTTTCAATGATTTTAATCACTTGTGACCATATATTGGTTTTTTGTCTATCCAGTCCTAGCATCTATTGGCATTGCAGCCCTTTCAGCTAGAGAGGCAGAAGGAAGAACCAATATAACAGCAGGGGAGAAGGTCTACTTTTTGAGACTACAACAGTTCTTTTTTCTTTCACCCCACCCCCACCCACCCTCTCTCTTTCGTTACTCCTCTTCTCTCCCTCCCCTCTGAAGGTCATAATTTTCTTCTTTATAACAGCTGTTTATTATGGATTTTTCAGGAGACTCACAAATTGCTCCAACCTGCGGATAAAACTTTGAAGACAATGGCTATTGAATTTGCTGAATACCAAGTGAGTGTCTGTTATGGCACCTCCTATAATAGATGTTTCTGTTCATCAATTAATTTTCTGGGATCTGTCTTCCCTCTTTGCTAAGCCGGTGTGTCCTAACGTCATCAGGTCTGTGTTGATATATTCATTACCACTCAATCATATGTAGACATTGCTTCTATCTCTGTCATTCCAAGAACTACAGGAGGCCAGGTAAATATAAACTCACTGTGTGTGTGTGCATGTTCTCTCCTTGTGTGTGTGTGTATTAGAATTTCTCTTATGCTTTGACATTAATGACATTTCTTGCTCAATTCTAATTAAGATATTTGTTTGTTCTCGATTTTTTTGATCTGAGACATTTCTCTCTGGTATTAGGTGTATTATTATTACCCGTTTTCTGCTCTTTCTGATCCTGCTAAGCTTTCTAATGATCTTCGGTGGAATGTCACAAGGCCACAAGGATTTGAAGCTGTTATGCGTCTTAGAAGCAGCCTGGTTAGTGCATTGCATGTTCATGGAAAAATGTTGCTTCTTGATACTCTGTATATCAAAAACTTTACAGTCTAAAAAACAGTCTTATGGTACTTCACAAAAGGATAGGGCCTTGTAATGAATTGTTCTTTTACAGGGCCTTCAAGTTCAAGAATATTCTGGAAACTTCTGTAAGCGTATTCCTACAGATGTTGATCTTCCTGCGGTTCGTCTTCTTTCTTTTTCCCTCTTAACTCTTAGACGAATATACATCCTAGGAATATTCTTGGTGTAAGTGGATGATGCTTATTATTATGTGCAGCACAAAACCTGCTAATGGCATGGATTAGTCCTGTTTTGATGAACACACGGTCAAAACAAAACTGCATTAGGCTGAAAATTTGAATACTCTTGCCTTTTTTTTTTTTTTTGGGTGGGAATCAGAAAAAGAAGTGCATTAAATAGAAATTAAACAGAATTTATTGCAATATTCCATGAGGTACCAATCCCCTTAGCATCTAGGTCTAACAAAACACCTAACTTAGGAAGCATTCCAGTAGACACAATAAAAACTTTTCAGTAGTACATTAGCCAAAAGGCCTATTTATGGTTCCCTTCACGCTGGATGTGCCTAATAGGTATTGTCTAGAAGCCTGATGGTAGTAGGCATCTACAATCATATATTAAAACAGCACTAGGATTTTATCAACCACAGCAAGCTGCATGAGGGAAATAACTGAAGTTGCATCCAGTTTGTGTTACTTTTGCTCCAAATTGCTCTGTTAATGGTTTCATTTTCTCATGTTTGATATTGAGAAATGGTAATGACACTTTTGTCTTAATTATCACCTGATTAGAAATTGGTCTTTGCATATGCTACTTTTCTAGATTCTACTTGTTTTCCATTTTTTCTTCTTTTATTGTAAGAAAGGAAACTTTAAATTGAACTCTAAAAATCACAACTCCTCTGGAAAACTCAGGACCCTGAGCTTGAATATAGAAAAGGATTGGGTGAAGCTGTTTGTCCGAGGTTTTGAGTCTTGGAATGATATTTTTGGAAATTGAAACTTTCTTCACTAAGTGCAATTCTTGTTTTGATTGAGTTTGTGGTGCAGTTGCTTCGTGAAAGTACCCTGTTGCCCCTGGTAATCCAATCTTTTGTCTTTCAGTTGCTTTTTCTCTTTTGTATTTTTGAAGGCTTTAGTCTTTAGGTCATGAGGTGGATGGCTGTGCTTTTGTGCGGCCTTCAAATCATATAATTGCTTTGCTTTTGTGCAGCGAATGCACTCATTCCCCTTTAAAAAAAAAAAAAAAAATCTCTTTGCATTTTCTTCTTTTGAGTTATTTAGCTGACAGCAGAAACATATATTATTGTCATGAGTTTTCATGATAAAAGATTTGTGGAGGGTATTATTCTTACATTGAATTGCTAAAAAATGTCAAATACTTATCCTTTTTACAATTTTATTTATGATGTGTATGTGTGTTTCGTGTCTTTCTTTCCGTGTTTTGAAGAGATGAGTTTGTTTTTGTGTGTGTGTCAGAGAGAGAGAGAGAGAGAGAGAGAGAGATTCTTCTCTATGAGCGCATGCGTGCACACAACACACATACAAACCACTCAAAAAAAGAAATATCCATTAACCTTCCCATAAAAAGAACTAATACCTTTAAAAAAAAAAATTCAAAGCCTTAGTTTATTGTAACAATTAGCACATTTTTTAATGATGTATTCATTTATCTAATTGAATAAATTTCATGTAAAAAATCAGCATTTAAGCAACATTTGATATTAAAACACAACTTTTATAAGTTATTTAAATTTATTTTTGGTAAATTTTGATCAAGCCAAACCTGTGCCTTGGTGCGAGCCAGTACCTAGTTCTAGATAGAGAAAAGGCCATGTAGTCTACATCCCTTTCTTTTTCTTTTTCTTTTTTTTTTCCTGGAAGCAACTTTTTACATCCTTTTAATGAATTTGTATTAGTCACACACTCAGTGAACAACGGTGCTGGTTATTTTCCTGTTTTGTTTGTGAAATCCTGAAAATATTCAGGGCGGTTCTTTTTGTATGTTTGTGACTTGGTTATCTTACTTGCACGCTCACAATGAATTGAAGTAGTTGAATTGTAAAATAATCAAAACTCTGGGATGCAATCTTCAAGTATATTTTTCATGCCAACTAGTGTTGTCTCCATCTTTGGCTTAGGAAATTAGTCCAATACGGGTTTTCTGAATCATCTCCGAAGGATTTCCATACCTCCTGAATTAGCATTTGAAAGACGTGCTATTATTTTCTTATGATACTGTTGTGGAATTTTCTCTAAACAACCAGTTGGAGTCAAGTGCTTTTTTTATGATTTGAGTGTGTGGAAAATCATTTCAAGAGAAGCTAGAACTTTATTACTCTTGCTCCTCAATGAAAAAGAAAAACTTACGAGAGTCATGCAAATATGCAGCATGCATTTTATAGAGTATTCATGGTTTGTTTTTGCTTACTTCTACTGGGGTTTCCACATATTTGCTTGACTAAGATCTTGTGGTGGTGGTTCATGAATAATTTTGAGTTATTAGTCTTCTGACTGAGCTACTTTTAGTACAGATTGATTGTGACAAGACAATAATGGTTACATTAAAACATGACGACAAGTTGCAGGATGGCTCTGAATGCTCTTTTCAGGTACTTTAGCATCATGCTTGGTGGTGATAGTAACCCTTATCCATTAAAAAGAGATGTATTAATATGAAAGCAAGCTTCAGATTTATTTTTTCGATTGGCCTTTAAAATGTTACCTGACAATGAGGTGAGATGATTTGCTGAAAATATCATCCAGTTTCTGCTTTTTCTGTTCTAGACAAGAGAACTTCATGGTTAAGTTCCTGCATTCTTTATTTGAGATGACAAAGAAGCAGCCAGCCTGCATAAATTTATCTCGTGTATTTGTTTTGTCCAGTCTGCTCTTCTTTACACCACAGTATATGGCCAAAGAAGAATACGTGTTTCAACATTATCTCTGCCTTGTACCAGCATGTTGAGTAATCTCTTCCGCTCAGCCGACTTGGATACCCAATTTGCTTGTATATTAAAACAAGGTAACAAGCTTTCCATGTTATCATTTTGGCTGCTTCTTTTTGCTGGCTTCTTTTCTTTATTTTTGGTTTGACTCACTGGTAAGCACTTGTTGCCTGTCCATTTTATGCACTTGGCTTGCTTGAGATTTTAATTTCTTTTTATGAAGCAACTTGTAGTTTCTTTGTTATCAAGGTAGTACACTTCTAATAAATTTCTCTGCAGCGGCCAATGAAATTCCTTCTACTCCACTCTCGCAAGTTAGGGAGCAAGTAACAAGCCTTTGCATCAACATCCTGCACTCATATCGTAAATTTTGTGCCACAGTGTCGTCCTCAGGTCAACTTATTCTGCCCGAGGCACTTAAATTGTTGCCTCTATATACACTTGGTATGTACTTAGCAGCTCTAGTTGCCACCTGTTAAAGCAGATTGTTCTGTTGTTTGGTGTTTTCTTATTAAAATAGGGCAACTTGATTCTTATCCTGTATTTAAATTTATTCAGATTTCACAGTATATTGTTGGCTTATTTATTTCGTTGCACAGTATATTGCTGGCGTATTTATTAAATATATATTTTTTTGGTTAAGACTAAAGAAGAAATTTATTAATGAAAAAAACAAATACAAGAAAGAGGATAAGGCATCCTCAAGAAAGCTAGATAAGAAATACAGCATTGCAGTCCTCCAATTTCTTTGTATATCCATCAATCTGTGTCACCAAAAACACTATATGCTGTTGCCTGAGTAGAAGATAGGAAAAGAACTCTAGCCTCAATAGGCATATACTGATCTTTAAAAGACCCTGTTATTCGTTTCTACCCATATGACCCAAAAAAATTGCAAACCAAGCACAATGCCACTGAATTATTCTTCTCTTGGTCTTGGCCAAAACCACATAATTTTTATCTGCACGAGTTCTGGAAGTGTGTAGGACACACTGACTTCTCAGCCACCAAACTAGTTTTTACTTGAGGTTTTGCTGGCCTATGGAATGGTTTTGGCTGGAAATGATTTACTGAGGTCAAATAAATTTTCTATTAGCAACTGCAATTTTACATACTTCCTTTGGTCGAAAAAGTATTGGTTCAAATGGATTAGGAAGTAAGTGATAATTTGAATTACTTTAGAACCCTTCTAGTTATACATACATACATACATACATACATACATAAACTAATTGCAATTTCTTTTTTTGGATGGGGTGTGCGTTGATTTTTCTCCTATTTTTGTTTATGTTACACATTTGTAATTAAGATACTGTGCAACAGCATTTTCCACTCCCAAGTATGTTAAAGATGGGTCTACAACAATTGAATTGGTTTTCGTGAGATTTTTTTAGTATTTGATTGTAATGGATATAATTTTTTCTTCTTATTCTTTATTTGCAGTAATAAGTTATATCTTTCCTATGGTTTGGCTCTCCTTGTAAAGATCATGACACCGTTCTTGGATCGTCATTAACTTTGCTGCATACTTAAATCTTGAATGATCTTGCTTTCACATCCTCTGAAAGCATATTAAGGGGGTATTTCTGGCTTAGATGATTGATTTTTTTATTTGTTTTTTCTTTTCAGCCTTGGTCAAAAGTACTGGACTTCGGACAGATGGCCGTATAGATGATAGGTCCTATTGGATCAATTATGTAGCCTCTCTTTCTACTCCTTTGGCGGTTCCACTGGTGTACCCAAGGATGATAGCTATTCATGATCTTGACTCAAAGGTACTCTCTGTTCATCCATTATTGGGGATCATTTTTCTGTTCTTATGCCTAATTTTCCGATTTATCTACCACTGACAGGAAATGGATGGAACTCTGATTCCTCCTATTATTGCACTTTCCAGCGAGCATATCAGTGATGATGGGATCTATCTCTTGGAGAATGGAGAGGATTGTTTAATTTATGTTGGAAGCTCAGTGGAGCAGAACACACTGAGACAGCTTTTTGGTGTTTCCTCTATTGAAGAAGTTCTTACTCAGGTACTTATCACATTTCAGATATTTTAATTCATTCTAGGCTGCATGATGGACTTTACACATCATAAATTCTTAGCTTTTCGTAGCTAATTGCCCTTGCCTCACTCAGGTACTGCTTAAGGTTGCTTATGCTTGTTACATATTCTTTATATCTGTGTGGCTGATATGCTCAGACTGTTGGGTTCCTCTCTTATTTGTAATTTGGTTCTGCAAGTCGAATTACTTCTCAAGTTTGGTCTTCCTTCCCCTCCTACCCCACCCTCCCATGTTGGTTTCCATTAACTGAAGCGGGAAAACTAATTTCTTTATATCTTGTAGTTGGCATGTTGTTTGAATGTTGTCAGAAACCAGTTGTTGCTGCAAATGTGCTGTTAGAATTCAAAACTGTTAACTCTCATGGAAAACGTATTTATTTTATTTAATTTTCTTGTGCACATATATCTGTCCTGTCAAGTGTGAAATTCTAACAGATTCCCCTTTCAGTTTGTACTTCAGCAGTTTGACAATCCACTGTCAAAGAAGCTAAATGATGTCATGAATGAGATTAGACGCCAAAGATGTTCCTACCTTCGGTATGAGCCTCTCTCTCTCCCCCCTTGGGCCAGTTAGGAAGTTGTGCCCAACCATTATCTGATACATGTATTCTCTCCTGATTTATATGATTGGCAATATAGTTTCTGATGCATTTTGCTTTTCCAATTTGCAGCTTAAAATTGTGCAAGAAAGGAGACTCATCAGGTTAGTGGATGCTTTTGAAGCCTTCCAGACTGAACTGTCTCTGTAAATTATATAACTGAATTAATAAAGGAATGAAGAACAGGAATGAAAAACATCAAATGACATTGTCCTACTCAGTTTAAATGTTTATTTATGTTGATTAGATTCCTCTTCCACCACCCCTACCCACGAAAACTCAGAAAAAATAAAGGGGAAGAAATAACCGCTCCCAATATATATGATTTACTCCTTTGCACTGAAAGCTTTTCTCAATTTAACTGACTATTCACTTGTGACCCTGTTTACAAGTTGATGAAACTTTGAATCTCTCTAAAGATGCTATTGTTGTCTCCCTGTCCATTGCCTTGCCTTGTACTTTCTCTGCCATCTCCATACTGCTTTTCATTTCCTTTCCTCCACTTCTAAATGATTAGTTTATCTAAGCTGTTAAAAATCCATTGTAGTACATCACCCATTTGTTATATAAACAATACTCGGTAGGGACTCTAGCTAAAAAGCAATGGTTTCCTTTTGTTACCTTTTCCATTCTGTTTCTGTTTCAAATTATGATGCCTTTCTACTTCTCAGGGATGCTATTTTTCTCGCACATGGTTGAAGACAAGACCCAAAGTGGGCTATCATATGTTGAGTTTCTGGTACATATTCATCGGCAGATTCAAAATAAAATGCCTTGAAATTGCATGATGCTTTAATTTTGTTTTCCTACTCCTAGTGGTATGGGACATAGAACAAGCTTAAAGACGTCTGTTTGGAAGGGCTTCGATCCATTATAGAGCTAGTGGGGAAACCATTTGTTTTTCCTCTCCTCGCATCCAAGATGTTATGTAGTTTTAGTATAGTGCATACTCGACAAAGGTGAATAGAGTGTGATAAATTCATCAGATGCTTTTATTCGGGTGTTTATGTCCACAGGATATTTTTGAACTGCCTTTGCCTTGAAACTCGTATATAGAAACTGACAGAGAGATTGGAAAAAAAAATTGTTAATTAGATGATTACAGTTTCTTTGACTCTTCAAATGGTGAGGTAGTCTACCTACGCCCAACTATTCCCTCCCCCCAAAACTACTGTGTATGTGTGTGTTATATAGCTTCTGTGTTCTGGGGGGGGGGAACGTGAATTTATAGCAGGAACTGGATTGTCGACATAGTACAGAGAAACGGGAAACAAGGCCATATCTTAAATTAGAAGGTGAATTGAAAACTCATTTTGTACATTTAAAACTTTTGTAGGCCGAAAGCATTCCTTCGCGAATTAGGACTAGTTTATTGTTTGAATATAAGATACTATCGTCTCTGTATATGGTAGGGTGTTTTAACTTTTAAGAAACTGAACAACAACAACAACAGCAGCAAAATCATGAGGATGAAGGATTTTTCCGTGGTTTCAGAGGCTGAAGCAGGAAGAAATGTCCTGGTTTCAGAGGGCTCAGTCGAACTGGCTTTGTTACGGTGAACAAAATATAAAGGTACTTTCATACATGTACCATTGTTTGAAGACTAAGAATAAAATCACGAGGATGAAGAATTTTTCCGTGGGAGAATGGAATTGCTTTTCTTCTGGTAAAGCTTCTCTCTTGATGGGTTACTAAGAAAAACACTACGGTCCTATTTGATTCAAAGATTTTGTGGAGGAAAAGATACAAATGTTTATCTATTAGAGAAGTTTTTCTATTGGGAAAAGTTTAATTGAAGGTGACGAATTGTCCTTTGTGCACGGAAGTGTGAGGAAACATATATTGATATCTATAGCAAAAGTACAGAGCAATTGGTAAGATATTATTGGATGTCTATTCTTTCTTGCATTGGCTCTCTCTCTCTGTGACAGAGGATCCCAAAATTTTGAAACTATTCTCTATCATATATAATAGGATTACAAGAAATTTTAAATATGCCTCTCCGTTGAGGACCTTTAAGATTTAAAGTTCACAGGCTATATAAAATAGTTTAGAGTTGTAAATATCTTTTTAAATATAAAAGAACTTCCTAAAAATATGAAAAATTAAAAAAGAATTAAAATTTTGGTGGACAAACCTGTGGTTTGTAATGAAAAAGAGCTCAATAGAATTGATCTTAGGGCCAATGAATTTATAAAGTTAATCAATAGCTAGTGGCTGAGTTCATTTTGCGCAACAAAGAAGGGGGGAAAAATACATGAAAAGAAGGAAACTATTGATTAGGAACATGGTGTCTCGTCTAAATAAATTGTATATGCTTGCATCATTTTACAAGGATAGATATTGTAGATAAGGAAATTTGGAGAAATTATATTTTATTTTATTTAATCAAGATTAAAAGAAAATTAAATATTTTATTATTAATTAATTAAAATGAATTTATGAATAAATATAATTATTCTTGGATTAATACAATTAGTCTATTATTAAAAGTCCATTAAATTCAATATTATGGAATTGGGTTATTAAAATTGTGCCTTCAAATTAAATTTAATATGTTATGGATTAAATAAAATTAGATTAGGCTATTATATTAAGACTCTTTTTCAGGATTCATTAAACCCAAATAGCGTGGGTTACATGAAATTGGGCTAAACTTAAATGAAATCCAAGTCGCGTCAAGTCCAAGTCTATTAGAGTTTATTAGGAAGTTTTTCAAAATTCCACATAGTCAAGGATTTTTAAGTTATAAATAGAGCATTTCTTCGAAGGTTCAAGGCACCTTGGATTTTCAGCAAACAAAAGGCATTCTCAAGCTTCAATAACATTCAAGCTTAAGTTTCAACGGCATTCAAACTCAAATTTCAACAAAGCTTTAGCAGTATTCAAACTTAAGCTTCAACAAGCTCAAGTTTCAGCATTCAAGCTCAAACTTCAACAACATTTAAGTTTTAACAAATTCAAGGTTTAGAATCTATATCAAATTTCAAGGCATTCATCTTGTTCTGCGTCAAACAAGTCCCGAAGGCTTGGTAATTAAGTGTTTGTCATCAAATTCCATTCGATCCGAGATCAAGTTCTTCAGCACTTGAATTAATATTTTTCAAAAGAGAAGAATTGGAGGACTTATCCTGCGTTTTAGGACTTTTTCAAAAATTTGTAACAACTTTTCATATTTACTAAATATTTTGTATTTTTCGATACTTTTCTTGATTTGATTTGCAGACTTGAAATTTCATCGAGCTACAAATTTTTGGCATGTCCAGTAGGACCATCTCCGCTTCCCATCTCTTCTCTTCAAATTTCAAAACAACTCCAAATTCAAGTGCAAGTACAAATCAACTTAATGGCCCCAAAGAATAGTAAATCTACATCTGCTTGTTCAAAGGCTGCTGATGTCATGGAGGCTGCTACAACTGTTGGCAAGACCCTACAAGCTTCAAGTCAAGGCATGTTGACAAGAAGTAAGGCTTGAACTCTTTCATAAAGTGAGACTCAAAACCTCGGTGTTGTCTCATCGCCTGTAGTTGCAAAGTTGAAGTAAGATGCTGCTTCTATAATGCACAAGATGTTGTCTTCACTAGAGAAGGCCTACACCTCCAAGCAAGATGATCAAGGTTCAAGCATTGGCTTTGCACCTCAATTCCCCTATTGGGATCTCAAATCCAATTCAATGAAGAGACAACTGCTTCTTCTGTGGCGTCGGTAATGATAACCAACAACAAAATCTAGAGGAGCAACTTGGGCACCTCATAAAACACAGTTGTAGAGTAACTTGAACAAGATTTTCTCAACATATTCTATAGCACTTGTAGAATCGTTAGCATAATAGAGCTTACCAACTCCCATCAATGGAAAGACAAACCAATGGTGGACTACATCAATAGGTAGAGAAATTTAAACTTCAATTGTAGAGATTGTCTAAGTGAATCGTCTACAATTGAAATGTGCATCCATGGCATGCAATAGAGACTCCATTATATTCTCGAAGGGATTATGGCAAAGACCTTTAAAGAATTAGCTACGCATGCTCACAATATGGAATTGAGCATTACTGCACATAGGGGGCAAAGCACTTGTTCAAGATCCCAACAAAGGTAAAGAAAAATTAAGATTTTAGAAAAGAAAGCAAACAATTTTCTAAAATCGAAGCAAAGGAGTCTATGGTAATAATCGCGGCTCCAATAAAAATTTCTTCGAAGGTAACTTAGAAGGTGACCAAGAAGGTGAATCCTTCACAAGAAAGGAAGAAGGTAACCTTAGAAGAAAGGCGAGTCTAAGGAATTTCCTTTCTTCGACTCGATGTTTCTTCAATGTTTGATGAACTCGTTAGTTGCTAAGGACATAGAATTGCTAGAAGAAAAACGTTCAAATGAGGTTGGATGAATAAATGATCCCAACTACTGCAAATACCATTGGCTGATTGGTAATCCAATTGAGAAATGCTTTGTACTTTTGGATAAGATCATGCAGTTGGTGCATGAAGGACACGCAGTCATTGAAAAAGACAAAACATCTGCAAATTTAACAACTGTTGCAGTCCCTCCTATTGACCTTGTTATATTTTAGGTTAAGTTTAAAAGTTTTGATCCTGTCAAGGTTGAATTGGACGGACAAATCCTTCCTACCAAAGGATATCAACAAGAAGTTGAAGAACCTTCTATACTTGGTGAAGATGAAGGCTGGATGCTTGTGACAAGGAGAAGAAAGCGTACGGAAGCCCTAAGAGGTGGAGCTTCGTTGGTAAAAAGCAAATTCACCAAGAAAAATGTGAGGAAGGTTAAAAGTAAGAAGATCAAACCTACATCAACAGTAGATAATGCTTTGTGGAAGAAATCTCCAGCACCTCTTACACTAAAAGATTTTATACTAAGAGAACTCGTTGAAAAGTTCAACATTATCTTATGCTATGCCATACATGATGAGGAAAGAGAAGAAGATAATGATTAGTGCATAAAAGAAGGAGACATGGAGAAAAATGGTTCATCAGCAGATTTTAGCAGTTGCATAGTAGAGATCACATTCACTGATGATCAATTGCTATTTGGTTTGATGCCTCACAACAGACCATTATTTGTAGTTGGCTACGTACAAGAGCAAAGAATGAATAGGATATTGTTGGATGGAGGATCGGTAGTGAACATCTTACATCTCCAGACATTGAGAGAGTTAGGCATTTCTATAGATGAATTGTCTTAAAGCCGCCTTATAATACAAGGATTCAATCAAGGGGGGCAACAAGCCAGTGGTACTCTCCGAGTGAATATATTAATTGAAGATATGCCTTTAAATGCTTTCTTTCATGTTATTGATGCTAAGACCTTCTACAACATTTTACTAGGAAGATCATGGCTCTTTGATAACGGTGTTGTGCCATCAACCCTACATCAATGTTTCAAATACTGTCGCAATGGCGTAATAAAGAAAATTGATGTTGATAACAAACCATTCACTGAAGTTGAAGCGCATATTGCTGATATTAAGTATTATATTCAAAAAGATGGTGAGTCAACTAAGATCGATTCATCAATGGGGAAGGAAGAAAAAACTGTTACCTTCTCCAAAAATGTCAAAGCTACAGTAGGTGCAGAAAGCTCTACCAAGCAATCTGCACACAATAAGCCATTGGGAGGACTCACTTTGCCCCTCACAAAGGTTGACTTCGTTAAGTCACCAAATACTCATTTGAAAGGATTTGTCCGACCAAAGAAAGAAGTAAAGGTAGAGCATGGTGAATTACTTTCGCACTTGTTGGGAAATATGCCTTCTTAGGCTAGGTTTCTGATGTAAATATTGAATGTTTTAATAAAATAATTTATTCTCAGAAATTGTTTGTGAATTTACATTTTATTTGTGCACAATTACGTTTGGAAAAGACCCATTGTATTTAAGTAAGTGGTCCATGTGAATGGTGGTCTTTCACGATAAGGTATGAATCACGGGTTATTTAACACATAAACGTTTGTTCTTAACCGTTGATGAGAATGAGAATCTCATCATATTTAGATTATTATGTTATGAATTCCAAATGGGGTATAGCTTACTTTTAGCCAGTGAGTAGTCCACTCACTTTATGACATAAGCGTATTTTGAATACATAGAATAGGACCTGTAATAGTGGTTTCTTAAAGTACTATATGGTAGAAACCTAGACTACTACTGTTACAGCGTGGACTAGTACTCTATGATTTGAGTATGAGTTGGTGGTCTCGACGAAGTCGGAAGCATATACTTTGATTTGCTTTTAGTTGAGGTTCTATCGTAGGACCAATATACTTGCATGTTGGGTATGTGTGATTAGTTAGTTAAGACAGACGTGTACAAGATAGTTTTTATACTATATCGCCCCTTGTGGTTGTCTGAATAATCTAAATATCTAGGGCCTTGGGAAACATGACTTGGATGTTTGCTTTAGAGTAGCTCCCTTGGAAAGCGGAAACAATCTAAGAAGTCGTGGATTATTGGACTAGAAGCATAAGGATGGTAGATGTCATTTAGAGAGGTGTTAGTACATTTATTCATCTCTAATGCACGACGATGTATAGAGGGGTATTTTAGTCACTTCACTTGTAAGTCGGAGACTTTGCTAAACGCAGTATTGTCCTTGGGGTCAATATTTCCTTATGGTGATATTAGGAAATATTTAAAATGCAAAATACAGCTATTTATATGGCAAGGGTATTTTGGTCATTTTAGTAGCGAAGGCGGTGTGTCTCTTGGTCCCCAATATAGACCGTAAGTCCTAATTATATACAGAGCTAAGGAATTAGTATTAAATTAAATAGAATTTATTTTATTTAAGTAGCCCGATTTAATTATTAGG
>JANUWF010003044.1:0-14207 GCA_026120185.1 Voacanga thouarsii
GGAAATAGCCTATTTTGTTGTAGTGTTAAAAACCTATTGACTACTATATTCTAATCTTTCAACCTCTCCCTCGAGTTAATCAAAGGAAAAGAAACATTGGACTAATTAATTTGGTGTTTAACTCCTAACTCTATCTCTCGAAATCATTAAGAGCGCCCAAACCATCAATCCAACACAATAATGCCCAAGTAGTCAAATACAAAAATAGAAATTCAATAAATCATAATAACAATTCAATATAAGAACATGGATTAGGGTTCATCCCTCAAATACAATTAAAGTTATATAAACATCAACATTATTAAAGTATAATACCAAGAAGAAGGAAGCACTTCACTCATGAACAAGATCTTTGGCTCTTTCGTCCTTGGATTTCTTTCAACAACGCCTTCTTCATCTCCTTTCTTCTCTATGATCTTCCCTTCCTTGGTGATTCATTTGAACTCCCTAAGGGATCTCTTGGTTGATAGCCAACCAAGGATGTGTTCTAGGGTTTATAATGGTCTATATACACTGTACAATAGAAAGTGATTGAAACTAAATTTGCCAATATTTTTCTAGTTATTTGAGACTTTTTGTGATACATTTGATAGAATAACTAGTCATATCCCTTCCTATTTGATATTTTGCCTTTAGAAAGGTATTTTGATGTTTTTATATAGAATTGGAGGAGAACAAAGGAAAAGCCGTCGACATGATAGAGCACGGACAACGTCGGACCTTTATTGGGAAAACAGGGCTAGCACAGGGCACAACTAGGGTCCATGTGCCGATTTAAGGTGGCGAATTTCCTTTTTCAAGCAGATTTTGACAATTTCAGTTGGATTCTTTTGGAAAGGACTCTTGTACACATTTTTTGGCAACCTAAACTCCTATAAATACAGTAGAATAACATTGTACAAAAGGGAGTTCTAGTTCTTGAGTTTTTATTGTACTATTTTATAGAACTCCTAGAGAAACACCAAGATTTAGGAGGACCACGGAGAATTCTTAGAGAAGAATAGAAGGTTGAGCAAGAAGGTTTCAAGGAAGAAGAAGAAGGCTTACTTGTCTATGAGTGGTTTCTTTTCCTCGTCTTTGTAAATTATTGACAATTTAAGTTTTAATTATTATAATTCTATTTGGAGGATATTTTTGGATTCATGACTTTGTGTTGATTTTAGTTCTTTGATTAATTAGTTGTTATTCTTGGTATTTGATTACTTGTTTTAATTAGGGAATTGATTGATTGATTCTTCTTGTTGACTTGCTCGCAAAAGAGGTTGATAATAGTTTCAATTTAATTAATTTCACATTTGTAATCTCTTAACTTGCTTGCAAAATGGGTTAGGAGTAAAGAACTTGAGTAATGAAAGATTAGTTTATGATTGCTAGAATATAGAGTCATTGGCTAATTACATGCTTTAAATCGCTTGGAATATAGGGATTTGTATGAGGATTGATTTTAATGCATCTTTTGGGTAAATTAGTTGAGATAGAATATATTCACTGATTTCACAAGAAGATAGTGATTCCATAAATTGTAAACAAAATAAGTCTACTTTAATTGTGACATCCCATTTAATTGAGAGTTTGGAAGCTTAATTATATGGCTATTTGGGATTGCATCTTAAATTAAATGCATCATATGTGGCTATTTTATGTGCTCTTTATGTGTATTCTCTTAAGAAAAATGTGTTTGATAAGTTAATTATTTTGTTTGGGCATAGTAAGTAGTTTATATGCAAGTAATTGTTCATTTTATGCATATATGTATTTATGTGTAGCAAATTAATTAGTGAAATTAATTTGTTAATCATTTTTTCAATAAAATTATTCCAATGATTCTCTTGTGTAAAGCACACTCTTGAATAAATTCATTTTTAATTAGGGTTTCGACATTGTTTCCCAAGCTAATAATCTTGGTCAAATTTAATTTTGACTTCTTGACTTAATTTCACCAATTGACCCAAGACCTACTTCTTGGACCCATGGATCTTTTTTTTAACCCAACAAAACACCCTCCAATCTTAGCCATTGAACTTAAGGTATTTTAATTTTAAGTGAACCCGTTTCTACCATTGGATCAAAATTCACCCTACTATGAAATTATATTTTGCCCCTTTCTCTCCTCATTGTGGCCGAAAATTCCCTCCCTCTCTCCCTCTTGTTTTTAATATTCTCTAGCTTCCCTCTACCTTCTCCCAAGCTAACACACTTCTTGGAGGTTGAAGAAAGAACTTTTGTGACTTTGGATTGGTTGTTGAGGTAACATTCTCATCTTCTCTTTCATTTCTTTCTCTTGCAAGTAAAAGGCAGCCATGCTCACTCTCTCTTCATCTTCTTTTTGTATTCCTTGCAAACACTCTTTAAGAAAAAAAAATGCTTGAAGAACACACCTTCACCTTGCTAACTTTCTTTGTTGAAGTGTAAAGCTTCAAAGAGATAACTAAAGTTTTCATTTTCTCTCCTATTTTCAAGCTGGCCGAATTTTCAACATTACTGGACAGATTTTCATGTTATTTTGTTTAAGTATTTTAGATGGTAATTTGTGAAGGAAATGTAAATATTTATTATAAGGGATGTTGTGTGATGTGTAAATTAAAGTCTTGTATGCAAAGAAAACATTTCTCTCCTTTATATAGCATAAATACTGAAAATAGGTACTGCTGCCCAGATTTTCGTTTTATGGCTTGAAGCCTTGTTTGAATGATTTTTTTCCACGAATTTGGGTGGCATAATGTGGTATTTATGTTATTTAAAGGATGACTTATGAGTATGATATAAGCATTGGGGTTATTGGAGGAATTTTGATGTTGTTTTGCTCAAGTAATGTTTGGGAAAAAAAAAAAAAACAGAGGTGTTGCTGGAAATGGAGAATTGTATTATGAATGTTGTTTGATTTGAGTCAAATGGTGATCATGTGCCTTGTCTATAACGTGTTATAGGATCTAGGGTGTTTTGGAAACATTTTTGAGTATTTACAAGGGTTTGGTGTTTGAAAAATTTGATATTTCGTTGAGTATATGTTTGCTACCAGAAAACCCCTGTTCAGAGAAACAACTTTAAACCACAAAAAAATATACTTATTTTTGGATTTTTAGATTGAATTTTGTATTGTACAAAGTAGGGGATGTTAGAAAAATTAAGGTTCAAGAATCATCGAAAAAATCCTCGTATTTTGAAAGTTATGAATTTTTGAAAATTATTGCTCTAGTGTGGTCGCGATTCTGGAGAGATATTTGGGAAATTTAATTAACTTAGTTTGTTCAAATCATTTTGGGAAAGGGATTGCATGGTAATTCCCCTAACATATAGGAGTGTTATTCTGGAAATTTTCAGAAAGAAATAAAATATTTTTCTTAGATAATTAAGTCAAGTTTTGAGGCCTCTAAACTGCTTCACAAACAGAATTTTACACTAAGGGTTTAAAACATGAATTTTGCCTTGAAAAATTCTTTAACTAGATAGAAATGAATTTACATAAAATTTATGGAATATTTTGACTTTCTAGAAAAATACCTCTTGCGGTTTTTATGATTAAATAATTATTCTATTTTTGGTTATCTTTAAGTACAAAGTCTTAAAGATAATTACTTATCTATGTAGCTAGTTAATTATCTATTTATTTATTATCTATTCATTTGTCTACTTACTTATTTATTGTGTATTTATTTATTCATTGACTTGTTTATTTATTTATTTATCAACCTAGCTATTTATTCATTATTTAAATTATTTGTTCTTTTTTTTTTTCCTGATGAGATGCTTTCCTTCATAACCTATGTGGATTGATTGCTTGATTAGGGATTTAGGATTAATAAGATTAGAATAGGCAATTGTGATTAGCGTAAGAAGATAGAAAAGATTACTTGGAGCATAAGTAACTTTTTTTTCCTTAGGGATTTATGTGGTTTGATCTCTAAGGACTTGTGACCAAGATATTAATTCTTGTATAATTCATATTAGATTTGGAGTTGGATTTGGGAGGAAGGAAGGCTTGAGAATTTTGAAAAGATTTCTTTTGCTAAGCTTTTGGACAATGGTAAGTCCTTGCATCTCATGACTTGTTTATGTAAATTACCTATGTAGAAAGTCCATATGATCATGTATACATGTTTATAACACAAGAAGCACATAATATGATTTCACTTATGAGTTTTATTTTATGACCCTTGGTATCACTCTTACCACTTTATGACTTCCATTTGGGAAAAGTATGCATGATCAATTTTGGGAATCTTCTTATGAATGTTTTGATATGATTAGGAGCCATGCATCAATGTTTATATCTAATGACAATTTTTCTTTCATGCATATAATTGCGAAAATCATAACATGAGATTTTAGCTCCTAACAATATCTCCTTTTAGGTAAGATATGAACTGCTTTGACTTATTTACGCCTTGAGTAAAGTTGGTTAGAATGGATGAAAGGATTTCAATTTCTGAAATGTTTTGGGAAGAAGTTACGATTGTGGTTTTTTTGGTTTGGCTGAATTTTAAGCCAAATATGGTTTTAGAACTGGAACAATGTGTTGATAATAAAATTGTATATTCCAAACCAGAATGGAAATTTCTTAAATTACTTTATTGAAGACTTGAGTACTCAAGGGGCAAAGTTATAAGGCTAGCTTTTGTTAGACTAGGAGAGAGTTTAGGTTGATAGGCCATCTTCGGGAAACTGTCCTTTCTAAAGGGGGCATAAGTCCTAGTAGTTTAGTCGGGCCCTTAGCTGGTAATGGAGTTTTGAGAACATTGACAGACGGACGTGGGACATCCAAGCCTGAGACAAATGTGTGAGAGAGAAGAAGGAGGAGCATTCTCTCTGTAGGTTGATCACCTACATGTGATTTTTCGACATTGTGTTTGCCGTGGTCATGTTTGTGTGGTATTGATCATCTACAATCTCGATACACGATATGGTTGGTTGATAATAGATTCAAGACTTTTGCTAAAATGAATTTTTGTTCCAGGAATTTTGACTTGAATTGATTGCCTAACAAAATTTTTATATACATTTCATAATTAATTGTACTTGTTGTTTTCTATCCAAAAATTTGATAAAGGATTTGAGATGGACAAACGCAAATTTTCTGATGATTACATCTATTCAAATTATTTCATATGCATGCAACATGTCATTGATTTCGTAACTATCACTTTCACACACTACGAACTTACTGAAATTATTTATAATCTCACATGACTTTTCTAACAACAATTTTCAGGGTAGTGTATGTTTATCAAAACCAAGTGTTGAAGGTCATTTTGTAATAGATTAAGTTTTGATATTCTTCTACCAATACTCTAGTGATAATGTATAAAGATTTCTTTTGGCTTGCAGAGTTTTATTCTTGCGTGCTTGTATTGGGATTTATTTAGACAATAATTCAATTTTCACTTTGAAATTAATGTTAGTTATACCTTGTTTCTTTCTTTTCTTTCTTTGTTATAAAGACCTCTTGTCTGAGAGGACGGGGTGACATTCCCTGGTCATTTAGGCCATTTAGTAGGAGGTGTTACAATTGGTATCAAAGCCTAGGATTAGATTATGCCTAGGAATGACTTAGAAACTTAGAATTGGATTAAGTCCTTAAAGAGTTAGGATTAGTCTAGATTAGCATAAGTTTGGAACATTTTTATTAAGGATCCTAAACAGATATTTTTAAAGTTTAGACTAGATATGATTTATTCAGTGATTTATTTTGGAAAATATTTTGGGACTAAGCATATGATCATTATTGTAGGATGGCAAGGATGTTGCGTACCGCTCGCAAAACAGTGAACCCATTCCATTGGCGACCACCACCACCTAGACTCTTCATATTCTTTTGCTTCAGATCTAAAGAAGATGACATGATCGAGATTATAGAAGTATCTTCTGAGAGCGAGGAGGAGATAGTTGTTCCACCTAAGATAGAGGTAGTTGAGGAATTCCCAGTATCAGGGAGTGGGGGATCTGAGAGATGGAGTATAAGGAGTCCAAAAAAGAGACTGAAGAAGACTCCGAGGGGAGTAGGCTCGCAAAGAGAGCTAAGGTTGATAAGGACTCCGAGACTGAGGAGGACACTACTAGTGATTCAGAGGAGTACTAGACTACTGAATGAGAGGAAGTTAGAAATAGGAAACTAACCTACTTTGGTGACGTCTAAAATATTTATTTTTTATTCCTGATTTATGTGCTTAATTGCTAAATTGAGTAGTTAGGAAATTGCCTGTTATGGGCTCATATTTGTATGGATGATTTAATCACAATCATTCTTTTGGTTCATATTTAGGATGCATGACCACATACTTAATGATGGTCAATTATGAATTGGAAATGGTTTCTGTGTTGATTTACTTATTGCACTTTAATGCTTTCCGCACACATCATATCATGCACGCACTACCTTTTGCAATACAAAATTCTTGCACAACCCGCTAATAGCACAGTTTGCAAAATAAAGAGCTACCATGCCGCCATGACGAAGACTTATGGTTCATCTCATGGCTGACACGACCGGAGGACCACCACCCCATGATAACTACCCTGCTCCAAATCCCCCATCAGGCGAACGAAATGAGGGACCAAGAGTGGAAGACATGGAATCTAAAAACGACACTCCTAAGGACAAGGTACCCGAAGAGGTCACTGTTTCTCAAGCCTTTGGTAGGATGATTGAAATACTATGTAATTTGACTGAGCGAAGGGCCCCATAAGGCAATGATGAGGTATTTCAGAGGTTCCTTAAGTTTCAACCACCGCTATATTTTGGAGAGGCTAAACAAGAACAGAAGGCTAAAATATGGATTGAACAAATGGAAGACATCTTCTGCACTTTGCAATGCACAGAGAAAATGATGGTGAGATTTGCAACCTTTCGTTTAAGAGGACTGGCTCAAGATTGGTGGATGCCGATCCAAGAAGTTTGGGAGTAAACCAATTAGGAATGGAGATAGGACTACTTCTTGGAAGTCTTTCGAGCAGAGTTCAGCCCACAATGGGTCATTGAGAAAAGAGAAGACAAATTTCAGAACCTGAAGCAGGGCAACATGTCAGTGGTGCAATACGTAGCATGGTTTATTAAATTATCAAAGTACTATTATCACTTGGTGGACACAGAACAAAATCATACTTGCCAAAATCATCAAGGGCTTGAGGCAAGAGCTAAGGAGAGCCCTAGCCTCGTATCCGCCGACAACCTATGTTGTTGCTATGGATGCTGCCACCAGGACAGAAAATGAGGACAAGAATCGACTTGCTGTGAGGACCTTCCTACCTAACAAATAGTTTCCCATGAAAAGGCCAGCTGGACCGCAAGGGAGAAACAAAGAAAAACAAGTAAGGACAAGCCCTATCAGGACTGGACAAAAGGAAGTGATTTGCCACTGCTATGGAAGGAAGGGACACAAAGAGAAGGATTGTTAGCATAGGGATGTAACTAAAAGACACTTCAATTATGGGGATCCTAACCATTTTCGTGATAAGTGTCCAAAACTGCAGTTCAACACCCGTGGTAATCCTGCTCTACTAATGCATCAAGTAAATCATGGTAATGGTGCAGTCTACGGAAGGAACAACCAAAAGCTGCAAATGAAAGCCAAAGTGTTTGCACTGAACCGCCATGAAATAGGAGCTGACTCTGCAGTGGTAGAAGGTATGCTTTCTATTCAAAATTGCAAAGTAAATATGTTGGTAGATCCGAGTTCCACCCATTCATATATGAATAAATTTTGTGCAAATAAGATGGGATTTGTTGGCTTAGATATGCCCTATACTCTTTTGGTTAGTACACCTATAGGGAAATCAGTGGAAGCAAAGGATGTTATTAAGGGGTGTGAGATTGAAATAGGGAGAGAAAAACTACCTGGGGGACCTTATTATTATGCCTTTTGAAGATTACGACATCATTCTAGGTATGGATTAGTTGGCCAAGCACAGTGCTTGAGTAGATTGCAAAAACAAATCTGTGCAGTTCATTAGGCCAGGAAAGGATGTTTTAGAATTTCGGGGAGTCAAAGTGAAAAATTCGAATTATTTAGTCTCTAGAATTAAGGCCCAAAGAATTCTTAGGAAAGGATGTCAAGGTTACCTTGCCTATTTGATTAATCAACCCTCGGATGAGAATACCTTAGGGAGCACTACTGTGGTGTGCGAATTTACTGATGTTTTTCCTAAAGAATTGACAACCTTACCCCTACCGCGGGAAGTGGAGTTCACCATTGATTTAGTGCTTGGAGCTGAACCAATTTCCAAAACCCCATATCGTATTGCCCCTATAGAACTGAAGGAGTTAAAGGATCAGTTAGAGGAATTGTTGAGTCAATGGTACATTAAGCCAAGTACTTTGTCATAGGGAGCACCAGTGTTGTTTGTAAGAAAGAAGGATGGGACCCTATGCTTGTGCATTGATTATTATGGGTTAAATGGTTTGATAATTAAGAATAAATACCCGCTCCCGCTTATTGATGAGTTATTTGCTCAATTAAGAGGGTCTAGTTGTTATTCTAAGCTTGACCTAAGGTAAGGATATTACCAAGTGAGGATCCAGGAAGAAGATATCCCTAAGACTTCCTTCAATACTCGGTATGGGCATTATGAGTTTGTGGTGATGCCCTTTGGATTGACAAATGCCCCTGTGACCTTTATGGATCTAATGCACCGAATATTCCGACCTTATTTGGACAAATTCATTGTAATCCTCATCCATGATATATTGATTTACTCTGAGAGCCCTGAGAAGCATGCAGAACACCTCAAATTAGTTTTGGAAAAGTTAAGGGAGCATCAATTATACGCTAAGTTCAATAAATGTGAATTCTGGCTAGATACAGTGTCATTTTTGGGGCACGTTATCTCCAATGAAGGAATTAGAGTAGATCCTACCAAGGTGGAAGCCATTGAAAATTGGAGACAACCTGAGACTATCACCGAGATTAGGAGTTTCTTGGGTCTAGGGGGTATTATAGGCGATTTATCAAAGGATTTTCAACCCTTACCTTCCTTTGACTAGGCTTCTGCGAAAAGACGTGCCATTCTCCTATAGTGAAAAATGTGAGAAGAGCTTTCACGAGTTGAAGAAGAGGTTGATGATGACACCTGTGCTAACCTTGCGAGAAGAAAGGAAGCCCTATACTTTATAGACAAACACATCCAAGGAAGGATTAGGTGCAGTGATGCAGAAGAAGAAAGTTGTGGCCTTTGCCTCGAGAAAGCTTAAGTCGCATGAGGTGAATTATCCTACGCATGACTTGGAACTTAGTAGTTATTGTGTTTGCCCTAAAAAAATGGCGATACTATTTACATGGAGCCGAATATGAAATATTCATGGATCACAAAAGTTTAAAGTACATATTCACCCAAAGGGACTTGAACTTGAGGCAAAGAAGATGGATGGAGTTCTTGGAGGAATATCACTGTTCGATCAATGACCACCCAGGCAAGGCTAATGTGGTTGCAGATGCGTTAAGCAGAAAAGTGAGGTTAGTGGGACTATAAGTCCGAGAAGTAAATAAGTTATAGGTTGACGAAGGAAGCTACAGTGAGCAAAGATAAGATTTGGATAAGAAATTTAACTGTGATCCCTGAGCTGAAGAAAGAAATATGCGAGACCCAAGCAAACAACCTTGAGTTTCAGAGTTTCAAGGAAAAGGAATTGGGAAGGGATAATTCAAGTTTTAAAATAGATAACCAAGGAATAATGTATTTTAGCGATCAATTTTGTGTACCAAATGTGAATGAGCTAAGGAAGAAGATTCTAGGAGAAGCTCATAAGAGCTGGTACACCATACATCCCGGGGAGACCAAGATGTACCGAGATTTAAAGCAAATGTTTCGGTGACCGGGGCATGAAGAAAGATGTAGCACAATATGTGTTTGTGTGCCTTACTTGTCAAAAGGTGAAAGCGGAGTATAAGAAAACTGCGGGATTACTATAACCTTTGCCGGTACCAAAGTGGAAATGGAAATGTGTCACGATGGACGTCGTCACTGGACTGTCGATCAGTAGGACTCAGAAGAATACTGTTTGGGTAGTGGTAGATCAACTGACGAAAAGTGTGCATTTTATCCCAATAAATATGAGGTATTCAATAGAAAAGTTGGCACAGGTTTATATTCAGGAAGTTGTGAGGTTACATGAAGTGTCGACAAGCATCATATCGGATAGAGATCCTCGATTCACCTCCAGATTTTGGGCAAAATTTCAAGAAGCTATGGGGTCGACTTTAAAGTTCAGTACTTCTGCCCACCCTCATCAGAATTCCTCTATCCTAATATGACATTTTCCGAACAACTAGATTCATTTTGTACAAAATTCTCATACGCGAAATCAACCGTAAACTCATAAATAAATATAGCTTCAAAATTTAGAAAACTCGCGTGATGGGAAAAAACATAACTTTTAATGTACAAAGGCTTCATGATATATAAATCTTTAAGAAAAAGATTATATGTTAAAATGTGGCAATTGATGCCCGAAAATTTCAAGCAAAAGGCGACTATTTTAACATATCAGAAAAACATAAATCTATATCAGGAAAGCATTTATTCATATTAGAAAAACACTTTGTGATTCCAAGCTATTTGAAAGCCAAGGAATTTTAGGTACCAATACTTTGTCTAAAATATAAGAGGATAACACAATTCCATATTCGAAAAGCATTTAATTGCATCGAAATATTTCACTGCAAAAAAAAATCAAGTCAAGAGCTCCACAAGTTCGGAAAATGCACCAGTATAATATTTTAGAAAAACACTTAACTCAAGTGGGAGTTAAAACCAAGGGACTTTCAACATTCACGTTGTTCTCAAAATCATACAAAATGCTTTGCTTACCAGGAAAACACTTAGCTAATACGAGATTAGAAATTGAGGGACTCACCGTGAGTAACGTTACTCCGTAACGCTATTAATCTCAATGCACACAAAATCCTCACAGGAAAGCTTTCCTACAACAAGGACCTATCCAACGTTTCTTGGTGATTATAGAATCACAAATACTATCTTGCTAAACACATACACTAACAAGGAAATTATTAATTTCCTATCTCCTATTTCTTTCACTAGAAATAAATATCCGTATACATTATCTTTTTGAAGTATTTATTTCCTTCTTCCTTAATCCAACATGTATACAAGTCATAAACATGGGTTCTCACTCTTTTTGCTTGTCCTTTAATTTCTGAGGAAATTAATAATATATATAATGGCACACGACTCTGCATTTTTACTTTGCGATAAGACTTCGCATTTTCATCGTAACTTTTGATCTATAAATCTGATTAACCTCAATTTTTCACCCAAACTCTCTTAAGATCATTAGCTCTGTATTTCCAACATACCAATCACCAACACAAAGACACTACAAGCATAAGCTTACAGTTATTCCAGCAACCGAGTTGTGTTCTCAACAAACATCACTTCTCCTTATTGTATTCTTCTTTTACAACTTAATTATCAATCCATTCATTCACTTCTCTATCAAAACATCAACACTGCAACAAGGTTTCAGTCATGAAGAACACAAACATAACATGGTTTAAGCACAACAAAATTTGCAACCAAGAACAAAGCATAAGAATGCTTTCATTCTTCGCGAAAATAAATCCTATGTTTATCTCTATTTCTTATATCTTCACTTTAACACTAACCACCATGTTTTTCTCTTTAATCCTTAATTTAATCATCACAAAATCAGTCTATTTTAACTCATCAAGAAATCTA
This sequence comes from Voacanga thouarsii, assembly GCA_026120185.1. Lineage (NCBI taxonomy): Eukaryota > Viridiplantae > Streptophyta > Magnoliopsida > Gentianales > Apocynaceae > Voacanga > Voacanga thouarsii. The sequence goes on from JANUWF010003044.1 coordinate 11,689, forward strand.
ATTCGGTACACATAAGGCAACAAAAAATAGCAGCCATGTAGTAAGAATTAAAAATGCTTCACTACAAGAAAATAGAGATTTTGCGAGGAACATTTCTCTAGCTAATCCATTGCTAAACTAAATTAGCGACGGATTAGCGAGGGAAAAATCCCTTGCTAAATTCTTCCTCGCAAAATTAGCGACGGATTAGCGAGGGAAAAATCCCTGCTAAATTCTTCCTCGCAAAAGCAAATATTTGTGACAGATTAAAAATTCCGTCGCAAGTAGTGACGGATTTGCGAGAGAATTAGTTAGTAGTCAATGACCTTCAACAATGATTTTTGAAATGGATATGCGAGGGATTTTTAAAATTCGTCACAGATCCCTTGCTAAATAGAAAGGGATTAGCGACGGATTTATCTTAATATTTAATAAATGTAAAATGTCCATAACTAAAAAATTATTCCATCTCTAATCCCTCACAAATTAGCGAGGGATTAGCTACGGATACGTTCCTCTGTTTTTCTATCCATCGTTAATCCCTCGCTAACACAGCGAGGGATTAGCGACGAAATATTAAGTAGACAGAATGTCCACCTCTAATCCCCCTCTAATCCCTCGCTTTTAGCGAGGGATTAGCAACAGACTTTTATTTTATGTCTCTAATCCCTCGCTAATATTCTATAATTTTAAAATATTTTTAAAAAATATCCTGTATTAGAAGAAAATTCATCTGCCAAAGTAATGCCAACAATCAATTAAATAACAGAAAACCCATCAAATAGTATAATTTATAAATATGATAATGACAAATATGAATAATACATAAAAATATAGTCCAAATATCCTAATTATGAAGCAGCAATCGGTGCGGATGCTGGAGCCAACGGAAGGGGAAGGGGTGGATCGGAAGGGCCTGACTGATGATCAGGATGTGAATTCGGAGGACGGATGACGAAGTTCTCCTCTTCCTCAGCATCATCTTCCTAATAGATGGCATCGGTCGTGACGGAGGTAGATTCAAATTCTGAGATATAAGCGTCAGGTACTCAGTCAAGCTCTGACTATGAGTCCGATATATCTGTACCTGATGCTCAACCCTCTCCCACCTCTTCCTCTTTATGTGTAACTTTCTCTGTAATTGGCTCACATCAAACGAGATAGAAGAAGTCGATGACTCAGATGTAGATGGCTGCCATAACCTTCATCTCACCCTCGAAGACTCAGAGTCCAATCCGTATACTCGCCCTTTATTACACGCTCTGTTATCCACCTCGACGAACAGTGTCTTCTCGTCGAGCACCCTACTTGTTGCGATTGTACTCGTACAATCTATTTGAGAACCCGACTGCATATGATGCTCAATAATAGCAGTGATAGTATCCTATCGAGTTTGGGGTAAGGAAACACACATAAAATATTTAAAATTAGTGATCAAAATATAAATACTATTAAACTTAAAAGCGTATAAGATTGTGTATTCTTACTAGCATATGACATGATCGATCACTGACATATTGGACCTTTCTCAGCCCATCCTGAAACATGTGGATGAGTCTGAAGAGGTTGATGTAGCTGAAATTAGGACCTAACTGTCTCCGATATCATTGTAACAAAAAACGATTAGATGTTAATTTTTATGATGGACTAAGTGTAAAATAGTGAGTATATCAAACAGTAAAAAAAATTATACTTACTATCTGCTCCTCATGCTCAGTAAAAGAAATAGATCCTCCTATGTATGACGCCTCACCAGTGGATCTGTTCTGCTTAGCAACAAAAGAGATACGCTGCCACCCATCGGACCCCCAATGCTGTAATAAAGTAACCCAATGGTCTGAGAAAATCCACTTGGGGCAGCTGCCCCCATACTTCGTCCGAGCCTTCGACAAAATGTCTGAAAAGTCTAGTCTTACATTTCTTCTCCCAATTAGCCCGGATCTGTGCGGCATGTTTGAGGCGCCAATAGAAGAACTGTAAAATCAAAATAGTCGTTACAAATAATTACAAGTTGTTTATTATTATAATAACAAGTTAAATTATAAGTAACATATCAAACTCACACTCCATAGATCGAACTATATGTTCCGAACATCAATCGGAACTTGTGAGAAGGTAGTATAAGCTCTAGTGTAGTGTCGCCTAAAAATCTCAACTATCTCCCTCACACATCGAACCGAATGTGTGAACTTTTTCCGAGAAAATAGATATGTAATATAAGACAAAGTTAAAATTTTGCGAGGTAAGATAAGCATATCATAAGCAATTATGTAGTCGACTTATGAGTTACCAACTGGCTTAATCATCAGTCTCGTATCCTCAGTACGGGGAGCACCAACTGTGGATCCTGAAGAACTTAGGATCGGACTAGGGACCTACTCTGATCGGTCCTCATCTGGGGGTAACAGCTGTGGAGCAGGTATACATGGAGTTATGCTCGGGAACGGTGTCTTATCCGCCCTCGACGACTCACGAGTTGCTAACTGATTATCGGGTGAGGCTTCGGAAGCCATATGCGACTGAAATTATTTAAAAATAAA